>JAKTWD010000534.1:0-63184 GCA_030581935.1 Metschnikowia corniflorae | reverse complement strand
GAAAAAAAAAAAAACCGGAAATTGGCATGACAAACAAGTACAACAGCGACCAAAATCAAGACATGCGCTCATGGGTTGATTAAATGGTGGCAGTATGACGACTCCTCAACTATCCTATTCCAATTTGCTTTTCAAGCGTGCTAAAATCTCCATATTTTAATTGCGAAGTCTTACCAGTAGTCAAAATACCAATTTCATTGACATTACAAAGCCTCCATTGCAAGTACACCTGAGATGAGTTGCAAACTCAAGCATTTTCATCATAGTAAATTGACTTCACGCATCCATAAACCGTTCAGTAGCACCACAAAGAAACACATCACTATTTAAAGATATCGAACAAGAAGCTTTTTAGCGACCGCCATGTGCACTCCTCGCAACTTTCGGTGACTAATTTTGCGAGATCCGAGGGTGAAAATGCGCCCCCGGAATAGCCTCACTTCGCAACTCGAGTCATCTTGATTCCTTCACCATGGATTTTTTCACTTCTTCCTTCCAGATAAACCCAAAGTAACCAAAACAAGAAAAGTATGTGTGGAATTTACGCCGCATTCAGGCAAAAGAATGTCGAGTCTTTCAAGGAGAAGGCACTCCAAAACTCGAAGAAAATCCGCCACAGAGGCCCGGATTGGCTGGGAAATGTCATTGCAAATGACACGATTTTATGCCACGAGAGATTGGCCATCGTAGGCTTGGACTCGGGCGCCCAGCCGATCATTTCTCCTGATGAGAGGTACTCTTTGGCGGTGAACGGTGAAATTTACAACCACATCCAGTTGCGCCTGGAGTTGGGCGAGTACCCATACAAGCTGTTGTCTGACTGTGAACCAATCATTCCTTTGGTTGAGAAGTACGACATTGACGCGCCCAAACACTTGGACGGTATGTTTGCATTTGCGTTGTATGACAAGAAAGAAGACCGCATCATTGCTGCGCGTGACCCAATCGGAATTGTCACGTTGTACATGGGGAAATCGCTGAAACTGCCCCAAACTCGCTACTTTGCTTCTGAGTTGAAGTGCCTCATTGACGAATGTGACGATATTGTCGCATTCCCCCCTGGGCACGTCTACGACTCCAAAACTGACAAGCTTACCCGTTACTTCACCCCTACGTGGTGGGATGGCGCCAGAATCCCTGAGGAGAGAGTCGACTACAAGAAGGTTCGTGAATCTTTGGAGATGGCCGTGCGTAAGAGATTGATGGCCGAGGTGCCCTACGGGGTGCTCCTTTCAGGGGGTCTAGACTCCTCTTTAATTGCAGCCATTGCCGCGCGTGAAACACAGCGGGCCGCGGAAAGCGTGTCCGACGAGGGAATCGACGCCAACAAGGAGCTTTCAGGGGTCGATGCCAAAGGCTCTTTGCACACGCTGGGCTTTGCCCGTCTCCACTCGTTCGCGATCGGCTTGCCCGGTGCCCCTGACTTGTTAGCCGCCGAAAAAGTGGCGCATTTCATTGGGCTGGTGCACCACCTGCACACATTCACCTTGGAGGAAGGTTTGGATGCTTTGAATGATGTCATACATCACTTGGAGACCTACGATGTGACCACGATCCGTGCGCTGACGCCTATGTACTTGTTGCTGCGTAAAATCAAGGCTCAGGGTGTCAAGATGGTGTTGTCTGGTGAAGGTTCCGATGAAATCTTTGGTGGGTACTTGTACTTTGCCAATGCGCCGCTGGCCAGCGAGTTCCACGCCGAGTGTGTGCAGCGTGTCAAGAACTTGCACTACGCCGACTGCTTGCGTGCCAACAAGTCGACCTTGGCGTGGGGCTTGGAGGCCAGAGTGCCATTCTTGGACAAACTGTTCTTGGAGGTTTGCATGAACATTAACCCAGAAGACAAGCTCATCAAACAGGACGAGGGCAAGATCGAGAAGTACATATTAAGAAAAGCCTTCGATACCAGCGACGACCCTTCGGTGAAACCTTACTTGCCTCAGGAGATTTTGTGGAGACAAAAGGAGCAGTTTTCCGATGGTGTGGGTTACTCGTGGATTGACGGTTTGAAGGATGCTGCTGAGGCCGCTGTTTCTGACGAGGAGCTTGCAAACCCCAAGGCCGAATGGGGCGACGATGTGCCTCAAACGAAGGAGGCCTACTGGTACAGATGCAAGTTTGACGAGATGTTCAACAACTCGAAAGCTGCTGCTTCCACGGTCATGAGATGGGTGCCCAAGGCCGAGTGGGGTTGTCATGCTGACCCTTCAGGAAGATACGCCACGACCCACGACCACAAGGTGGCGAAATAGGATGTTTATGTGACGGTGAAGTGCCAGTTGCAGACTGTTTATAGATAACAAGGACTTTTTCAGAGCGGTTGTCTTCAAATTGTTATTGTTTGAGGCTTTTTGTTTATGGTTTTATGCTGGAAAGCAAAAAAAGATACAATAGGCAAATCTTTGACTTAAACTCGCGCCTGACGACAGACAACCTTCACATCAAAGAGCTAGATCATGATTTGGAAAAGGTTTTGGTTGCCGTTTATGCGAGATTATGACTTGGTCCGGAGTGAAGGAAAGGCGTCTGGTGTCATTATATCCCAGGTGGCACCAAAACCAGGGGGGTTCACATTCACCGAATTTTAAAAATGTCTCGAAGAAGGGACAAGTTTTCTTTGAGATTATCCTCTATCGGGTAAATTCTGGTGAGGTGTCTCTCAACAATCCCAGGGTGACCCCTATTGGACCACTCTTACTCATCAACTGCGGATTACGTGGCCGTGAAAACTCTCCTTCAGAACCAGTCAGCCTTGTCGTTTTCTGATTATAAACTAGGAATGATCTTTTTTAGAGCTCACAATAGAGAAGTTTCCTAGCTCAGTCCTGTTATCTGTCTTTTTCGACGTATCTTAATTCCACATTTGTCAACATATTGCTCACTGAACATATGCCCCATTCCTATGAACAACCAACCAGGCGTCACAAAGGTGTCGCTATATGATGATTTAACAAAAACCTTGTGAATACTAAAGAATGCATTCAGATTCCTATGCAAAGTCCTGATTAGTCATTTTCAGATGCCTTCGACTTGGAGATATCACAGAGGGGCGCCTACCTCTCAGACCCGAAACAAACTCATTCTCTTTGACTAAAAGAAGGGGATATGGAAAGCTATGAAGACTTCACAGTCAAAAAGATAAGCGAGTTCAAGCGAAGCTTAAGAGAGGTATTATTTCAGATATACAACATTCGATCCACCATACGACGAGACCGCAGTGGCCGACGAAAAAAAACCCAAAACTCTCAGATCAGTTAAAGTTGCAAGTTGCCAATGCCTTTCATTATTTTCATGACCGGGTTTTGTGGCCACCCCTAGTTTAGACCAAATTTCGACATAACCTACCTGTCTTTCCTCAAACGTTTTTCAAAAGCCACTCTTCCACGGTTGCTTGATCTCTTTCAAACCAAGATGCATTGATATGGATCTGGTCTAAAACTTGATTGAGCGCCCTTTCAAACCCATGCACATCTTTGTCCGCAAAAAAGTCCCTAATCTCCTTCTCCATCTCAGATGACTGGAAGTGGCACAATGTCAACTTTACAAAGCGGTCCAACACCACCATGTTTGTTGACATCAAGGCGTAGATCTGCGTGTAGTTGTCCTTAACAAACTGCCACAACAAGTCACGTGTTTTTGTATTCTTTGCCAACAGCACAGCAAGGAAATGGGCGTCCATAGTCGGAATGACAGACTCTTCAACCATGTAGGCTAACATTCTTTTGGCAACAGAGACATCAGAGGTACTCCCCAATGCAGACAATGCAACCTCTCTTGAGTCTAACGCCTGCGGATGCGTCACCTGTTTTAAAATGAACTCAAAGTCTTCGTTACTCACTTTTTCCGATGAGACAATGGACCTCAAAACGAATGTTCTCAGGGAAGAATCGATAATGCCCTCCAGTTTCCATGTGCCGTACAAACTTGAGGCAAGTTTCTGCAAAACCGGAATATGAAGGGTGGCAGCACTGTTCATGACGAGAGCCCGCAATTTGAGACCTGTGTAGTCGTCCATATCAGCAGACTCACTTGCAAACTGGGTGGCTAGTTTGGAGTATACCTGTCTTTGTAAATCAGCAATTTTTCTGGCGCTTTCTTCGCCTTTTCCAAAAATGAGCGCAAACGCAGAGAGTCTTGCTACCAACTCGTGCCATGTGGCATAATTGGCGCCCAAATAATCATGGTCCAAGGCAACGTATTTAACCAAGTCCAAGAAGGTGGTAGTCGAAGTATACCTATCTCCGGAAATGGCAATCGCAGCGACATCGGCAATTACACCTACCTTGTCCTTGGTTGAGAGTTCATCGAAATGTGCAAGTACGTGTTTTTTCAAAAATTCTGGGGCATAGTTGATACGCAACGGAGCACCCGTATCTCTGTTCAACTTGAAAAGACCTTGGATGGAGGCATTGATTACAGTGGATTTCTCTGAAAACGAGTCAGATTCGAAAGCATTGTTTTCCGCGAGCACGGAAATTGGCACCCACCACTTCGTTTCATCTTCCTCTGGCTTAACATCTCCCCCATTGAGGAAGCGCGATTGACTCAATTTAAGGGCGCCGTTTTCGTTCTCGGACACATGGACAACCGGGAACCCAATTTTTAAAATCCATTCACTCATCATCGTAGACACATCCTGGCCACTGACCTCAGAAACGGACCGCCAGAGGTCTTCGGACGTGGCATTGCCAAATTTGTTCTCGTCAAGATATTTACTCACACCTCTTAGAAACACCTCTGTGGTCAAGTAGGTCGAAAGCATGAGGATCGTCGAGGCACCCTTGAGATACGAAATCACATCAAACAACTGGTCAATGTCCAAAGCGTCCTTGACGGCCACTTTGATCGGATGAGAGTTTCTCAACCCGTCCAATCTAAGCGCCTCTTGCAATGACGTCAGCACAAAATCAGCAAATATGTCCCATTCGGGAAATAAACAATCGACAGCATAGAATCCGACCCACGTGGCAAACCCTTCGTTGAGCCACAACTCGTCCCACCACTGCATAGTAACCAAATTGCCGAACCATTGATGCGCAATTTCGTGAGCAACAACGTACGCCACTTTCTGCTTGTATGTGGGGTCCAGATTGGCCGCCGAGTACAAAAGCGCCGTCAGCCTGTATGTTATGAGCCCCCAGTTTTCCATGGCATTGTGAGAGAACGCGTGTACCGCGATCAAGTCCAATTTGGGCAAGGGGTACTTGACACCAAATACTTTCGAAAACAAATCCACAATTTTTGGCGCAATTTCAAGGGCAAGCTCCGCGTCTTGCGTGTAACCCTTGGTGGTGTATACTCTGACGGGTAAGGGCTTGTTGTCGACGTAGTTGTCCTTGGTGAAAGACTCGATATGGTCAAATTCACCAACGGCCCAGGCCAAGAGGTAGGTCGACATGACCGGTGTCTTTTGGAAGGTAACAATTTTTTGTGCATTGCCTGCGTCGATCTCTTTATCAACTGGCATATTTCCCAATACTGACAACGCTTTGTCGGTGGTGATGTGAACCGTAAATGTTGCCTTCAATGCTGGCTCGTCGAAACAAGGAAATGTTCTACGTGCATCTGTGGCCTCGAATTGAGTCGAGAGCATTCGCTTCGTCTCGCCGTTTTCCGTGTATGATGATTTGTAAAACCCAGCCATGTTTGTTTGGATGTTACCAGTGAATTCTACTTCCACCGTCACATATGCGCCTATATCAGTAAAAGCGGTGCCGAATTTCGCTACAAAATACTCTTTCTTCTCGTTTTCTTCAACAATTTTCCCCAAAATCTCTTCATTTTGGAAAGCAGCCTTGACGGACTCAATTTGCAAGTCTCTGTAATGCAAGTGGATTTCGTCAGTGCTGGCATGCACCTTGAGATCGATTTTCACGGTCCCTCTGAACGTATCTTCCGAAATATCGAAAATTGACAAGTCGTAATGTAAGGGCACGAGCGAATCAGGCAACGCCTCGTAATATGGTTTGGGTTTTTGAGATGGGCACATTTTGTCGAAATCTCTTTGAAAACAAGTGAGAACCAGGAGCTTGGGTCTTTCGTGGACCGCTATTTTTTGCATGGACCGTGCTCGCAACATTGGATTGCGAGCAAGATTGAGGAAAGAAGATTGCGTGGCTCTCTTTTTAGGCTTATTTCTCTGATTATTTTTCAGTCAGATTTTTTTTGGAATCAAATCGATTGATTTAGAGGTATACAATTTCAAGGAAGATTTCCTCTCTCATTTTAATATTAGTATACTCTCTGTGTTGTACAAGGCTACATCTTCAATATGCGAAGCACGGGGGCGAGACTCAGGAGGCATGATACCCTACTGAGTAATCCCAAGTTGATTTTGACTCGAACGTACGGCGAACGGTTGACAAAATTGACCTTTGCGTACATGATCCATAGCTTTCCAGTATACGTATTCTCTTCTCTTTGTCGAAAGAACACATGGGTACAACATTCTCGTAGCTCAGATATCTCCCATTGGAGCACACAATTTAGTAAATGCTAGGCGAGAAAAGAATGTTCGAGATCACGAGGCAATGGAGGAGTACTCAGTAATCGCTTCGTCACAAAAGACCATTTTTCAGGTATCAAATATTCTGAATCATTTAGGTATGTGCCTCTGGAGGTGCATTCGCGTACCTTAGACTCTCTATTCGTTGTAGCCTTCAATCCCTTGTGATTTCTTTGACGCTGATGTGGGGAGGGGTTCATCAAGTATCAATGGAGATGAATAAGATGGAAGTCACATAGGCATTTGCGTATCAAGATCACAAGTTGAATCGCTACTGTTGAGACTCCCCCATTCGAAGCATTGTATTGCCATAATGCAATCTTTCTACGAAGCGACTTCGAATCATGCAAACCCCGTCTCAAAATTAAACACATGTGCCGACCATAATAATCAGTCATTGAAGAGATTTCCAACGCAGCAATTATAAGCTGTAAAAAGTGCTTACTTCTGAAAAACAATTCGACGAGTCACATTTCACACTACGTTGAAGCATAATTTAATCACTCTGTGTCTACAAACATTCCTCCAGCTCAATGCCTGACAATTCTGTATTATTACAAATCCTCTACTATTCTTCATTGTCTCTAAGTGTCCTCTTTTCGCATCTTACTCTTACTTCTTCAGAACCTTGTTGTTTTTGCTTTTCTTGTTGTCTCTGTTATTCTTGTTCTTCTTCGAATTTCTACGGCTGTGCCTTGTGCCCAATTCGCTGTTGACATCGCCGCTCAAGCCACCAATTTCTTTACCCAAAGCCGTGCTGGGATCAAGTCCAAATTTCTCGACACGAGCCAAGTCTTTTTTGGCTGCAGTGGCCTGGGCATCATCGCCAAACTTCTCGGCTCTTTGGATTTTCTTTGTCAACAATTCAACGGCCAATTGTTTCTTCTCTTCGGGCGTCAAAACCTTGGGTTCGGGAGTTTTCGGTTGTTCGGATTCGATGTCTACGTTTTGAGCATCTGAGCTCTCTACGGGTGCGGAATTTTCGTTGGACACAGCCGTTTCGGTCTCAATAAGCTCATCTTGAGGGGCCTCCTTTGACCCGGATTCACGTTGTGTAGCTTCCTCGGAAGTTAATTCCTGAGTATTAGTTTCAGTCTCAGTCAAGCGAGCCACTAAGTCGGCTTTCTTGCCTTCCGTTGACAAGTTCTTTTCTTTCAATGCATCTTTTAATTGAGCGACAGTCAAGGAGGAATATTGTGACATAGTTTGTGGATTACGTGTTAAATTGGTGGAATGCTTTTGTTATATCCAAGTAGGGTCGGCAGGCGGGAGACATGACAACCAATACGTCGGCGACGCGCCTATGTGCAGGATAAACGTAGAGTATCGGCCAGTGTTGAATATCGTTTATTTGGAGAGTAGTTACGAAATTATACTCGAGAAGCCGGTGGCTCATGTGTAAGCTCGATGGAAAACAGGTGTGTTTTATTTTTCAATTTCTCATTATAGAAGGTTACATGGTGTGCGTGTATTTGAAAAGACACGAAGTGCGAATGAAGACGTGTCTCCTCTGTGCCAGCTGTGATTATTCGAAATATGTCAATTCACCGGAGGCAAATGGCACAGACTATCATACGACAACAGCAACTCCTTATTTTACGTTTTTTAATCGAGTTCCTTATTCGCCCTCAAGGACTGCTTCTCAAGTTTTTGTGACCCGCTCATTGTTGGAATTTATGACAACGGTGAGTTAGACGCGAACCACGTGACAGGCGTCTCACTTTACTCTACGGGATAAATAGTTCAGCTGTCTCAGCCAAGCCAGCTTACGTCTATCTTTGGTCTTATAGTTCAGCTAATCTGAAACCTACCATTTCGATTCTCGGACTGAAATTTCATCGCCCAGCCCGTGCCGCGAGCGCAGAATCGTGCTTCAACTGAAACTCGGTCCTGGAAACCTTATATGCCGACACTCATCGAAGATCGCCCACCCACACGGGCAATCCTGTGTTAACTCTCATTTTCCTACCACCCCCTCCTCTTCAAATTAAAAGTTACATCAATTCTTGAACTCTCCTTACGTAATTTATAACAGTATAGTGGCTTCTCAAAGTTTAGCCTGTGAACTATCTGCGTATTCTTATCGATTAACAAGAATATAGTACTGAAAAATGGGTGCAAATCGGGCTGGCGGCTTAAAGTCACCCCCTGGACTTGTAAATAATTCAGGAGTCGAAATTACTCCGGAGATTAGTGGTGTCAAGAAATCTAACCAATTGGGACTCAGAGACGACACGAATCCGGAGTTCGATGATGAGTCTGAGGGTGAAGATATGAACGCGAAATCATCCAGTGATGAACCATCCGTCGTAGCGAGCAATGCCACACCGGAGGCCGTGGATGAGGGGGATAAGTATGCTAATAAAGAGTTATATAGACTTCCCGGTGGCGGATTCATACGCGCTACAGCTTTTCATGACTTGAGTGAAGAGGACAAAGCTAGGGTGATGTCGGAAGATTTTGAAAAGGAAGCAATCTTGTGGGATGACTCATGCGACAACCTGAGCGAGGAGGATTGCTGCTCTGGCGGGTGTCTGGTATGCTGGCCGGCTGTGTCTAACTACTCCCGCTTTATGGAACATCAGGCTGCCCACGACCCTAACTATTTTAATACTCCTGAGGGGATCAATTTCAGGCGTACCAATCGGTGGATTGAAAAAAAGCTTGGAAATTGCTGATTTGATTTTTGTTTGTTTATGCTGGACTGGTTTCTTGCATTGAGGGTAAAAGAGTAGGGGTATTTGCGTTTTATGTTAGTAATTTGAATGAAGATAAGGTTAATGAAAGAAGCTTTGATGGTGAGTAAATCAAAAATGGACTGACAAGAGCCTCACAAGCCGAACGTAGCAAGCTTGACTGTCACATGTGATGTGACAAGTCCGATAAGCGAATGAAGGTATGGCCGTATACGAAAATTAGCACACTCTATGAACAATAGTTGTTCGAAATTAGAGTGTGCATCTGTATGGAGGAGTTATGAGCTGTACCGATGCAAGCTTGCTTCAAAGGAAGCTCTTGGACAAAACTACTATCCCAAATTTGAAACACCATGGTTTGGGTCATAATGGGCTGCGGTGAAGTACAGCGCTCGACATACAACAGTGAACCTCGAAAATAATTACATGCTTTATTGAGAACGGTTTCGTCTAGTACAACGCCCAAAAACGTAATTAAGTTAGTCCAGTAGCCGTAAAGTCACGTGTCTGTGATCACCCCTAAATCTACCGAAACGCCGGGAGTTTGACGTTTCTTTTGAGCCAACTGTAGCATGGCCTAAATCGCATCCCATTTGGTGCTGCCATAACGTGCCCACGAGTGAATTGCGTCGAGAAGCCATTTGCGCAGCCTCAGGGTTGCAGTACTTCACGAAAGTATACCCATTGATCACATAGTATTGACTTGAGAAACTCATATTTCTGTCTTTGTGTGTTTCATAACATACAAAATGTGTTCGTGAAGAGAAATGAAGCCACAAGGTTCACATGGTACTGGGTTTCATGACCGTTTTTGGTCATTTTTAATTAGACACCCATGAAGTTTGCATTGTTAAAAAGCAAATCGTTTTAGAGAAAATCTCAGACTCATGATTCAGTGAACTTTGAGTTGCAGCAGACGAGTTGAAAAGACAGTGATTTGCTGGATTGATTTGAAAGATCAAGAACTTGATGCTGGTTATGAAATTTGACGAACGCTTTCTCCAGAAACATCAGATCAGGCGAATTGAAACACTGCCACAAGTTTGGGAATAGTTATCTTGGATCAATCAAAGAGAAACAGAATCATTCTTCGTGTCAGCCCATGATTTGAAACTAAGAAATTGCTCTTGCAATCGTTTTCTTGCTTCTCCGCACCACTCTTTTTCGATCCCTTGCCGTTGTTGTACAGTCTCACACCGACTTTAAATCTAGGGCCAAGATCAACGTCATCAGTACTACTGACATCAACAATAAGGTAACTGCAAGATACCGAGTTGCGGGAAATTCACCATGGCGAAGTGCCAGCTGGACGGCAAGGTATCTATAGAAACCGAATCCAACAGTTACAAGCAGAAACACACCAACTAAAACACCAAAGGGTTTTCCGATCAAACGCAAGCTGTTTACACCTTGTCTGGAATCTAAGCTAAACCGCTCTCCCTTGTACACGGCCTCATGTGCACGAATTTGGATGACGTAGAGTTGTAAAAAAGCAAGGCCCAATGTCATCATCACAAGGGCTGTACGTGTCCAGGCTAAATAAGTTCGCTCGTTGGCCAAGTGGTCTCTTGCAACCAGGCCACGATTATTGAGAACAAGCGAGTGCCTTTGCAAGAAAGCAAAGGCCCATGATATTTGCCCTGAGTCTTCTTTGATATTTACATCGCCTTTTTGCGTATTGGTTGATGTAACTCTGATGCTAGATGTTCTTCTAGTCAAAGAGCCAGCCATGAGAAATGAGAAGCCAGTGGGTCTGGGGTCATATTTCAATTCGCGTGTCTTGTTGTCTGGACTATGTAGATAACCCCGCGAAAAAGAGGTCAAAACGAAAATAGACACTTTCTGGAATGAAAATGGAAGCAAGCCAATTTGCTCACTCGCGTGAGCCAAGTTTGAATCGAGAATAATTAAATCACTGCCAAGGGACAGCGTTCAATCTCATGTAGCCATTACTGTAAGCAATGGACACAGGAAGAACTCTATGATCGTTTTCATCACTGGTTGTATCTTGAGGATATCAATACCGATTATAAATATATGAAATAAGCTTAAGGCTTTCATGCCAGAGCTTTGTTCGAAACATCCGTACTTTTCGCTCGAACAAACATACGGCGGTGCCGCCATTGCCATTACTTAGGCGATAGAAAAAACTCAGTCATGTAGATGTACCCAAAATCTTACTGAAGTTCAGTGGTGTTTCTGCAATAGGTATTTTACAAAAGAGGAAACCGTATGGGTCCGAAAGACGCCGTGAAAATTGTGGTTGTCAAGTGACATAGCCTAGTTTCAAAACCGAGAGAAGTTGACATGAATGAAGAGAGGGTTGTAGTAGGAATGGATGGCACCGACATAACAGAAGAACACGATATTCTTCAGTAAAAGTAGCGTGAAAGCTTGATATTTATGAAAATCTTGAAGCAGCAGATTCTAAAGTAATTCCACAAACTCGAATACCCCTCTCTCTACGTCGACAGCAACCCATAAAGTACACCACTACGTGTGCACGGGATATAGAGGCAGTTCCCACGGCTGATTGCCCAACGAAGTCTATGTGGCGTTTTAGATCACAGTCTTGGCTAAAAGCATGATATCTTAGCCAATCAGAAGTCATCTATATACTCGAAATGAGTCTTTCGATGTGTCAACTGCTCAAAGACTCTCGTATTTGTTCGGACACAGCTATCTAAACAGATACTACAGCAAAAGCTACGGAGTTTTGCATTTTTCAAACCAAAAACGCCTTCAACTAAAGCTCAAGACTCATCTCAGTAGTTGCCATTAACTAGCCAACAACCTACAGGCGTCCCTTCAATCGCTCGATCTCTCGAATAATCACGGGTTTTTTCGACTATCTGCTAAACGCTCCAACAGGAAAATTATACACGGCTTGCGTCTCAAGTTCCTCATCTGGGCAAATCACATAACAGTCACAGCATTACTTTATCATTCCGGCCCCCCAGCCAAACTCATCACCTCATGTCTCCATGCTGTATTGGTCGACAATCAATAAGCTTTCGCCGCCGTCGAGGAGCTGGAACAAGCCAAGCTTCTCATACTCATCAATACAAGCGTCAAAGTGCTCCACCGTGAAGCCCTTGGCGAGCATGCGTGCACGCAAATCAGCCACGACAATCTGATGCGTGCCTTCCTCACGAACAAGGCGACGGATGTGGTTCATGATCAGCGAGACTGGGTCGTCGTGCTCGGTTTCCCGCTGCTCCATCAGCGACTTCGAAACCTGGAGAAGCCGCAACGCCTCGTCCACGTCGTTCTTGTTGACAGCATCCCCAAACCGGATACGTGCCAATGCCTGGGCAAGACGCAAGACCCCCAACAACGTCCGGGGAGTCACGTGCGCAAACATCTTGGCCGAGTCCTGCTGGCGGTGGGCCTCCTTGCGCATATTGATGTACAGCTGGGTGACGTACTCGCCCACTTCTTTGGGCACCACGGGTCTGAAGGTACGGGCCACGGCAATATAATGGCGGATCGTTTGCGGCGAGAGCGGCGGCAGCAGCTGTGGAGGCTGGCGGTTGTGCTGGTGGACGTAGGTCACGTGACGTGCCAACTGCTCGTCGGAGGCCTCGCTGGCTTGATCGAGCATCAAGAACATGATGTCAAAACGCGACAAGAGCGCCGCGGGCAAGTTGATGTTCTCGTGCGGAGACAACCGGGGGTTGTAGCGGCCGTAGAGCGGGTTGGCGGCGGCTAACACCAGTGTGCGTGCGTTCAAGGTGGTGTTGATTCCGGCCTTGGAGATCGAGATCGTCTGCTGCTCCATGACCTCGTGAATCGCGGTACGGTCGCCCTCTTCCATCTTGTCGAACTCATCGATACAGCAGATACCATTGTCGGCGAGCACCAAGGCCCCGCCCTCAAGAACCATCTCGTCGGTAACCGGGTCACGCATAACTGCAGCGGTGAGACCCACTCCCGAAGAACCACGCCCGGTAGTATAGACGGATCTCGGGGCGATACGGTTGATGGCCTTGAGCATCTGGGACTTGGCCACACCGGGGTCTCCCATGAGACACACATTGATGTCTCCACGAATACGCATTCCGTCGCCCATTTCTTTGGTGACACCACCACAGAGAAGAAGAAGCAAGATCTTCTTGACATCCGTGTGGCCGTAGATTTCAGGTGCAATCAGCTCGGCGAGCCGGTTGTATACACCGCCTTCGGCGTGCAAGGCAAAAATTTGCGCACGCGCCTCTTCGGTGAGGTCGAGAGACTCGTACTGCTTCTTGTGCTGGCGCACATACTGGGCTTCTAAAAATGTTTCTGTCAAAAGACCTGCCCGAAGTGCACGGTACCCCGTGTAGGGCAGAGGCAAGAAAATGCCCGAAACATCGACGATATCGCCAGGATTCATCAGGCGCACCAAGTCACCCTCCACATGGATCGTGAGCATCCGCGGGATGTGGCCCACGGGCACCTGGCTGGCCATTTCCTGGATCTTCACCTCCTGAAAGGACGAGAACTTCAGCGCCCGCGTCGACATGAAGAGCTGGCCCCGCTGGTGATCGGTGGTGCATACAGAAGATGTGCACTCTGTCAAGGGCTGGAACACCTTGGAGTTGACCTCCTGGAAGATCTCGTACCCACACTTGTCGCATGTGTATGCGTTCACAAGCACCAGGGGTTTCACGTCCGAGGCCTTGGTGACAATTCCGCGCACGGTGATGTATTTGCCCACGTGCGAGCCCTTGACCTGTCTCACTGCAAGCGCCTTGGTGTTGTTAGACAACGGTTTGAAGTACAAATTGTAACGACGAGTCAATTTAGGAGGAAACAAGTTCTCGGCAAGCAAGTCGACGGGGTCCGAGTCCCCGTTCGCGGCACCGTTGTCGCCAAAACCGTTTCTCAAGCTGTCGATCTGGTCGGCGTTCTCCTGCGAAACACGCAAATTCCGCAATTTCCGCTGGTGCAAAATCACATCCAAAACATCGTCCATGTACCCAATATCCTTCGTTGGTTCAGGCATTAATTCGTCGGCCACGCCGCTGAACAACTCGACATAATGATAGGCGTTGCGCTGGATTTGTGCCGCAAGGTCATTGGCCGAAAGTTGCAGGGTGTGAAACTGGTTCTCTTGGTACAGCTTGATGTCGTCGAGATCGATGTAAAGCGTAGTAGTTTCACGGTTGGCGATCCGCTGAAAAAGGTCAAGGTACTTGACGCCCGTCGCTGGAGCATCCGTGGTGTCCATCGCATCAAAATCTTCCACGGAAGAAGACTTGAAGTGGGTCAAAAAATCACGGACCTGGCTCTTGATATCGTCATAGTTGACGTTTATTTGCACGGTAGGCAAGGCCACGGTGGTCGACATGACGGGGTTTTTGTGGAGATATCTAAAGCTTTTGACAGTGAATTCGTCAGTGAATTATATGAATAGTTCCGATCAATACGAATTTTTGTGTCGTGTTTCTCCAGAGACGATATGCTTCAGAAATATAAAAAAATAGATTGAAAGAAGGAAAAAAAAAGAGCGCACTCGGACATGTAACGCGGACGCGGACGCATCCCAATCACATTTCCTATTTCGGCGAAATTAAAACACGGTGCGGGTCGACTGGACGCGTACAGTGCGTGGGACAGAGGTGTGATTGGGTGCAAATCTTCATGGTCGGAATTTCAAGATTCGGAGGATTTTGTTTGCTAAAGATGAATGATTTCGGCTATTTTTTAATAATATTTTGAATGTCTCAGGATTCTATCTGCAATTTTACTCTCTTCACGTGTGTTAATTAAAATAACAAATACTTCGTACCGGGGCAGACTGGGGATCTATCACAGGCTTTCCTATAGTATAAGTTTCAGCTATGAAACGGCGGAAGTGAGAGACGCCCGCCCTATAATAAGAAGAATATTTAGAAATATAAAAGAAATATTCGATATATGAAGTCTTCGAAATACACTCTCTCAGGAATTTATAGTATAATTTTGTGAGATATGTCATCTCAGATATGTCATCTCAGATATGTCACCTTAGACCTGTGCCACTCACGATATATACGTGCAACAAATGCTGGCACGACGGTGATGGCCACTTGTAGTGTATTGATCTCGAAGATTTGTCAACTTCCTTATACACCGCAGGAATTCCAATAGATAGCTGATAAATTATCTTCAATTTCAATATAGGCTTGGATGATTTGAAGGAGAACTTCTGATATTATAAAAGCTATTCTTTATTGACAGCTATTCAAGAAAAAAGGGACACAATCAGTCGCTCGGTGTTCGCAGCTGGGCCAGGCTAGTTTGACTAGAGATTATTGCACTCTCCAATTTTGGACCGTTCCTGCTTCGACCCTCTCTCGCTTGACAGCTCGACAGTTCGATCTCTTGAAGTTCAATTCCGGGCGTGGCCACTATGCATAACTCCGTGTTTTCCTTGCGGGAACCTCGAAAAAGGGGTTTCCCAAAGAATGGTTCTTTATGTCGTCCATCAAACAGCCACGTGCATGAATTTTGAAGTGTGAACGTCTTAAAACCATCACTCACAGCCATACGTCTTTAAATCAATGATTTTCACTGAACCGGCTGTTTATGTTCAAGTTGCACTGTCATTGTTGTCCTCACTCTTCTCGCTTGACTCCATGCTAAACATTATGCCTCAGTTTACGTCCCCATAAGGTCCACTAGAGCCCGAGCCGCTGTCCTTTCTTGGCTCTGAACTTTGCCGCCGCCTGCTGGACTACTCACACCTGCAGAATGACTACGTAGAGTTGCGGCACCCATAGTAGCCCAGTCCTCCTCGTCCGTATCGCTGGTCCCATCAAGGGAGTGCTGCTTCTGATGGTGCGATCTAGTTACAGCATTAGATGATCCAGACGCCAAGCCGTTCTCATATGGTCGCATCGACGACAGGAGTGTCAGGCGGATACTGGACTCGTTAAAAGACAGCTTTCTTCGTGACACATGATGAAACGCCAGCGAGATGTGGTCGGGCAGAAGAGCAAACTCCAGGTGACCCCAGTTATCGCCTTTTCCTCCCCACAGACCCAACGGTGACGTCAGCCCGTGTGAGCTGTTCTGCAAGGGCGGAGGAGACAGTATCGAGAGCACCGAGTTCCGCGCCAGCGACAAAACATAGTCGTCTAAATTCTCGAGCGAATTGAGTCTGCTTCGAGTGAAAAGCTGGTGCCGTGAAGGTTTAGTGACAGCCGACGACGACTTGCGCCGAGCACCGCCCAAGACTGGCGGTGGGCTGATCTTCATTGGGACACGATTGGCAAATTTGAGAGGCGGTGAGCGCTTGAAGCGAGAAATGGACGCGTTGTGCTCGTCGTTTTCGAACCTGAATAGCGCGTCTTCTTCTCCAACGGCGTCCTCATCCTCTTCCGAGTCTTCTTCTATCGCGTTTTCGTCTCCATCTGTACCTATACCAAATTTCATTTGCAAGTGGGCTGTATTAAGCCTGGCGCCATGGCTGTTATCGTTATCGATATCGATATCGTCGTCGTCGTCGTCTGAGTCCAGCTCAGAGTCCAAGAGACGACCTGCTCGATCTTCTAGTTGCTCACCAGGAATCCGGAAGTCGTGCATATTGGTTCTGTTATTCGAGATCAGGTCTCTTCGGCTAGCATTCTTCAGGCCTGCCAGTGTATCTCCTGAAGTAGGCTCTTTTTTCAGCCACCCAAGCTTCGCTTTTCCCTTCAAGTCGTGAATGTTCATGCGGCCGCCAGAACTTTCAAGGGTACCGTTGGGCTCTGTCACGATATAATCCGAGTCCACATGGCGTACCGCCCACTGGCCCCAGCCAATTTTCTCAAATACGACGTCATTCTCAGGATCCCCTTGCTCCATGGCTGCCATTATAAGCCGCCGCTGTTTTGAAAGTGAAAGAAGTTCGAAACCGGGTACTTCAACCGACAATTGCCCTGTAATTAGGCGAATTGCCAACGGTCCTTTGCGGATAAGCAAGTTTGCTAACCGGTTCGGAGTTATCGCCGATGCCACACGGATAGCCTCGGGCGACGATGTGGACAATTTGGTCGCGTGTTTCTTTTCGTTGGCAGCATCCGCATGGCCGAAGTCTGGTGACGGCGACAGTTGTTGTGAAAGCTCAGGAGCCGACATTTCACGAAAGCTTGTCAATTTTCTTGTTTGAATGCGCAAAATATTCCTAGACTTTCAAGTCCTGTGGCCTCTTTTCGATGTGACGTTTATTTGAATTTTTGGCGTTGCTGAAATTTGCGGTGGCACAAATAAATAGATAAGGTGGCCTTGCAGTGAGTCAGATAAGCAGTGGCTGGATGTTTCTGAGTAAAGAAGACAGTTCTCCGAGCAGATTTGTTCTTGTAGGTCCCGAGTTTGAAAATTGAATAAGTTGATGAAAAATTGAGAGTTGATGAATTGTGGGAAAATATGGGGAATAAAAACAACAGTTCGGGGCCGGGGCTTTTTTTCACTAGCAATGGAAAATTACCGGATGGGTCTCTTATCCTCCGAGCAAAGGCGCAAGTCCACGAGCTTAGTGCACCAAAAATTAGTTGTGCATCTAGGGTCACTCACGACAGAATGGGCGCGCGCGTTTTTTTTAGTGTATTGGCGGGGCCGCCACAAGTGAGCATCCGCGTACGTAACTGCCGAGACTGGGGAGAGCCCAAAACCCGCGACACGCTCCCCAGTCTTGAAGAATAAGAAACATAAAAGCTTAAAGCTACCGTAGTGGAGCAGCAAGCCGCACTGGACTCACACGTGATTTCTGCCCCACTAGGAATTCAAATCGGGAACAATGGCAACCAGGCACGCCACCGATCGTGACAATAAAATGTGGCGGAGCTTGAGGGGCCGGAAAATGTCTCAGTATTACTCTGCTTGCTGAACCGTTTCACGCACGTGACACTTTTTTAAAGGAGCTGCAAAAATGTGATCAGGTTTCAACCGCTGGGTCAACTGGCACATAATTAGTTTTATTGGAAGCGGGATACCCTCATGTTTAGTGGTGATGAAACTGAACTTCAGGAAGTTGAGATTGAAAATGAATTCTGTATCCCTTCGATTACGTTGGGGGTAGCATTGTATCAGAATAACGCCCCTGCTCCAGTCTGGGGAACTGTGTACGTGCTAACACCAGCCGAAAGCCCACATCCAATGAAAGTGGGCCTTCGTAAATAATAGAACGGCGTTTCGGTAATCTCACAAATGTGTGATGCAACTTTAAGTAAAGGCGAGCTGAAACACAAATTTTCAATTATGCCACATTCTTCCCGAGTTCAGCCTAGTCGCGTCGTGGCTTGCGAGCACGATCGGAGGTAGCAACGGTTGCAAGTTAATGCTGCGAAACGAGACAGACAAACGAAAATTGGGACAATGTTTGCAGCCACAAATAGTGCCAGATTTGTGAATCGTTTAAACTTTTTGGGCAATTTGGAAAAGCATGAGCTCCTTACTTACGACTAGAATGTCAGGTATCTCTGAATGGCTGAATCATATCATGCGAGCGGCAAGCAATGGGTACCTGTTAGTTTCCATTAGAATTTGCCAATTTATACAACTCCAGCTGGGACGTATGCGTGACAACTATTTGAAAACATCACTCACAAACTACACCATTACGATTCAGAGACCATAAACTTAGGGTTAGAAGTCATACTTTGAAGCTACAGAAGCCAATCAGATCTTTTATTGACACGTCCTACAGATTTGATAGCCCTTGTGAGCCTTTGTGGCAAGTTGGGTGTATTGTTCTATGCGCATTCTTCCAAATGTTCATTGAGTATTTCATTCTGCACCAGAAGCTTAATGTCTAGCGGCTTGGCGCTCAGGATGAGGCAAGGCGTTGACTTACAAAGAAGGGAAGTTCTGTTCCTTCTTGACAGTCTTGGTGTTCGAGGCACCGGAGGGCTTCTTGCCCTTGTAAGCGGGTTTTCTCTCGCTGGTCTTCGAAGCCTCGTCGGCGAAAACGGCGTTGAAGTCCAAAAATTTCTTCTCCTTTTGGGCCTTCTGTTTGTTCTTCTTGACTTGCGATGGCTCAACGAAGCTGGCCTGCTCCTTCTCTATCTTCTCAGCGGATGTCCACTTGGCCTCAGCACCCTCGTTGGCCTTTCTCACGACTCTAGCACTGCCCAAAGCAGCCTCCTTCACTTGCAATTCGGCCAAGTAGTCTTGCAAAGACTTACCGGCAGGACCAGAAGGGTTCTCAGCGGCCTCATTGGCGAGCTCAGCAGCAGCATCAGCCTCGCCACGGGACTCGTCCTCCAACTCCTTCTTGTCGTCCCCCCAAGCTTGCTTGACTTGCTTTTTGGAGTCGGTCTTGTTCGATCTCGAGTGACGGTCGAAAGGCTTCTTAGTGTTCTTTGGTGCGGTGGAGGCAGGAGCAGGGGTGGCCTTGTTGTTGGTCTTGTTCTTCAAAGCGGCTTCATTTCCGGTGGGGGTCTTCTTGTTCTTTCTGGCACGAGCTGGGTCGGCAGATGGAGGTGGTACGTCAGCCTTCTTGGAGGAGGTCGTGGGTTTCACGATTTCCTTTGGCAATGGTGCTGGAGCAGGGGTGTCGTCCTCGACATCGTTGCCCAACAAAGCGTACAAGTTCTGGGAGTTGTTAGTATACAGTGCTCGACATACAAGAGAGACCTGATTGCCGTACTGGTGGGAACGGTACACAATTGACGCATTTTGATATTTGAATTGCCACTCCAAATTAGACAGTTGTCTAAAACATCCGTTTATTGCCACAAGTCGGCATTCTGCATCTGCTCACTTGCTATTTCTCAGAACTCCATTGCAGAGGAGGTACAACCAACCAATTTGTCCAAGCTTTCAGGTAAAAAGAGGGGAAACTAGTGCCCAATTTCTTACCTGGCTGATCACACTGATAGTGTGGCTTCAACAACCCTAAAGGTGTTTTGCGAATCCTTCAGAGACCCCTCAGAGTCGACGCAAAAGCAATAGAAGCGATCGGACTCTCGTAGTTATTGTGCGCTTCGTCACCAAGAAAAAAATTAATTGCGGGCAATCATAATGTGTTATTACATACCTTGTTTTCGAAAGACATATTGTCAGATCAGTTCAATGTGGGGAAAAGAGGAAAACGTCCAAAAAAATTTTCAGGCTTTTTTTGCGTAGTCTCGGTGAGCGCTTGCCCCGACAATCATAGTGTGACGTTTTCTGGTGCACGGGTGTGAGTTAAGGAACACCATGATTCCCGAGGGACGACCTGGGGCCTAAGAGAAGCGGCCTGCAAAATACCTTTCACTACGTATAATGAGGCATGCGTGACGATGTATGGGATCTTGGTGAATTTACCAGAATGCTACAAGACTTGCATGAACTCTTTTACTTCTTCGAATATTTGAACCCTGAACCAAAATTCCAATGGAATATTTTTCCTTTAACTCCTGTTTACATCATTTTTTTGTAGGGCATTGTATGTGCAAAGACAAGTAAGATGCGAGCGAGAAGTCAGAAACGGTTGCAAAATAGACTTCTCCACACTTATCCTCTAATACTCAATTCACCCCCTCTACTTCTTCAAAAACACATCGCCGACTCTGGCCATGAACATTTGGAGCGCTTTGCGTAAGTCTGCACCCATGCTCCGCTCGAACAAGCTGAGTGTAAGCTTGTACAAATTCGGAGAATGCTCTGTGAAATCGTCGTCATCCATCTCGACGAAACCTTCGAATATCTCGGTGATGACCGGTCTCCAAGTAGCGATGCTCTTTTGTTGATTTGTCTCATCTAGCTGGGAATACCTTTCAACGATCGAGTAGCATAAGGGAACCACACTCTCCATGATGTCTTGTTTGCTTGTTTGACTTGTCGCCTTCTTGTCGTCGCAGTACAATCTGAAGGTTACGTTTAGGAACACTGCTGCAGACATGCTTTCTTGCTTCAACAAGTTTGGTAGTCTTTCAATGACTCCCGCGTTCCATAAACGAACTCTCAAATCGTAGTCGTCGTTGAACTTTTTCGCAAAGGTGTAGCTCTTGTGAAGGAGCATGGCGAGTTTCATGATGTATTCTTCAGGGGTATTCTCGTAAAACCTGTTCTTCAACAATATCTCCAGGACAGTTTCGATCATCAATAGTTGCAAAACACACTTGACGACAATGGCGGATTTGTCGCTGGTGGCTCCACCGCCATTGCTCGACCCATTCTCTTGCCCATTCAGCAAACCATTTATGTCCAAAGAGTCTATGTCAGAATTCTCGTCCTCTCTCATTGGATCTAGCGCGAACAATTCCTTCGCTGTTGTGAGGTCAAACAAACGGTCAAAAGTGTTCGACGTCAGCTCCCAGTGGCTATCCTCAAATTTGTCGCAATTCTGCACAAGGAACTCTTGAAGACAAGATTTTCCAGTCCGAGCAATTGTATCATTTTCCTGGCAGATACAGCTCACCAACAACTGAAGCAAGTCGTCGAACCTGGGCGTGAGCGCGTCGAAGTAGTGGGAAAAAAGAGAAATCATGCCATTTAACGCCTGAATGAAAGTAGTAGACACCCAGAATGACATTTTGTCATTGTCCAAAGCACTGCCTCCATATTGAGCAGACTCATCGTCATAGTTCAAGCCCCATGGACTCGCAATAACTCCAAATATTGGCGCAAGGAGCTTCTGATATATCAAATCCCAGAAGTCCATCTCAAAATGATTTCCGTACTTGAGAAGGACGTCAAAAAAGTGAGTCAATGTGCGTGAACGCACCTCAAGTTCCTCGCCACTCATAATGATATCGTAGAACCCGTATAAGAGAGGAAACCAGAGCTTCATCAAATTGTCGTTCTTTTTGCTAGCTGCATCTCTATTGGCCGAAATTGTATCCTTGCTGCTAAGTTCAATCGAGGTTTTCGCCACACGCACAATCAATTTGGACAAAACTTCCAACGACAAAAGTCCGACTTTCTGTAGTTGCTCATTTTTGGCGAACTCAGTGAAGCAAGTCACCAAGTCAGCAAAAGAATCTTGCTTGACGACCTCGACGCTGAACTCTTTGTTGATGGTAGACGCCAACTTGTATGCTTTCGTCACAAGAGTGTCCTGTTTGTCCCTCGCAGCCGCAGTCAAGATTTCGAAAATAGTCTTCCATCCTGACTTTATGTGGCTCGCTTTGGCCAACATCATATTGTTGATACACTCGAGCACCATATCTTTCACATCCGGGTTGGAATTATGCACAATGATGTAATGGAAGGGTTTCAAGAACTCTTTTTGAAACTTGAAGTGAGCCAACTCCTCGATTTCCATGAAGCGCATTGAAAGTTGCCGTAACGAGTCAAGGGCAAAGAAATCAACCGTGAGATTTGGATTGCAACCAACTTTTCTGAAGATCTCCCCCAAGATCACCCACAACTGCGACCACTCCAAGCGGATTCTGCCCATGTTATAGTAGCAAATGTCAACAACCTTCTGCAACGAGAACATTCTCGGATTAGATGATTGGCCTGACGAGTCAATTTCCTCGGTGGCCACTTTACTTAACGCTTCCACGAAGTACTTGATAGCTTCGCCATTGAGCTCTGCACTGTTGGTAAACACCTTGTCAATGGAAACACTCAAATGAGTCCTCGATAGAAGCTGTGCTGACTCTGGCGAGAGTTGCTGATTATGGTACTTGATTGATGCAGATTGAGAAGCGGAAGTTTCTCTCGTAAACAGACTGAAGAACCCAGATGGCTGCGACGAGATGCTGTCGAGCGAATTTCTGTTGACAAGTTTAACAGCGCTGACACCTGGAATTGAATCTCTATCGATACCTTTCGCGATCAACTGGAGTCTTTCAAGCTGGGAGATCGACGTCAAAACATCGATCCACAAATTTTGTAAATAGTCTCCCTCACTCACAGCAATCTCAAGCATGACGTGCATCGCATCCACATTTTTAACCGCAATGTCTTCAATGTTGTTGAGATTTTGGAATTGCACCAAGGCTCCAATGAATGATTTCTTGGCATACTGCAAATCAAACATACACGAGATTTTGATCGAGAGCTTGATTCCTTCAAGGCATACTTTAATGACGCTAGGTTCATCATACTCCTTGAATGGCCCAGTCAAGCCAGCCAAAATCGACATCCAGGTAGTATCAAAAATTGATTTCACATGCTGAACATTGGACGCGGCATAGTACACATTGTTGTTGGAGTCTTCAGCACGCAGCTTCTTGCCCAAGTTTTTCACAAGTTTTTCTGTTTTCGTCGACATTTCCTTCGAAGCGTGAATATATGCCTCACGATTCCAGTCTCTTGAGCCAAAAAAGCCAGACTGTCCAGTAGTCAAAGTCTGATCTCCAGCAAGTAAAGCAGCGTGGTGCTCAGATTGTAGCTTGATCTCATTGTTCTGGATTTCTGCAAAAACCTGTTCTAAAACCTCTCTTGCGAGATCCTTACCGTCGTCAATCCCGGCGTTATTCATGATGAAGTTGTCTACCGTCATTCGATTTTTTACCAGCTTGGAGTGTTGGTCGGTGTTGAGCATGACAGTGGAATACGCCAAAACATACGCTGCGTCGGCGTTGGTGAAAATGCCAGGGTTGCCAAGGACATACCGTTCTGCGAATTTCAACATAAACCTGTCAATTTTTTGACCTTCTCCGGGTAACCTGAACAGCTGGAGGAATAACCTCAAGGAGTCAACAAAAGAACTATTCTTGAAATCCATTTGATCAACAAACGCATGCATAATTGCCACGTTTCGCTCGCCGGCATCACCCAAATAGTCACCCAAAGCCGCCTTGTCCAAGGTTTCGGTGCTCAACAAGAAGGTGGCGATGTCAGCAGGGTCATCAGACTTGATAAAGCCGTGTTCGAGAAAATAAGCAATTCCCTTCTTTGGTTTCTGACTAAACTGGCGCGCACCCTCCACCAAGGCTTTTTTACGTTGCTTCTGGGTCTCAAACTGGTCCACGCCGTCAGTTTCGACGTCGAAGCTCGCATTTTGTGCTCCGACAAACGAGGGGTTGCGCGAGTTGTTGCGTGTCGAGTATGGCGATCCAGACACGTTCAGTTTCAGAGAGTTACTTGCTAACTTTTGCAGGGACACTAGTCCTTTTTGAGCCCAAGAGTGGAGTGACCGCAAAAACGCAACTGCGCAGCCCAAAGACGTAATTTTCATCGAGTATTCTAGCGGGAACAACGCATACACATCAGGTTCTGGTGGTTTAGATGACATTGTCGAGGATGTCAAGTTGTCAATTTTGCTGACTTCATAGAGCGATATCCCCACAGCCCTGTTCTCCCGGAATGCGAGCTTTTGGGCCGTAGTGACCTCAACGCGTGACAATGAGAGCCGTGTCAAGTAGTCGATTACTGCCTCGCAAATGTTGGGCTGCCTGCTGTCGCAATCGTAGTTGAGGTAAAATTCGATGATGCATCGCGAGTCGTTACAGAGACGTTCGATCACCGAGAGAAGGTATCGCTTCTGATGCGGGGTCAGTGTCTTCATTTCCGCAACAGGAAAGTATATTTGCTCCCACAACACGGGGATCTCCATCTTGAAGTCTGATCTCAAATTCAGAATCAAAAGCCAGAACGTCTCAAGAGTGAGCTCAAACACAGGAGCTAAGCTGCTTGCAGCGTTGCGGATGAGTGCCTGACACAAGTAGCTGCGCACCGCATCCAAAAGTCTGGTGTGGTCGTCGGAATTGGCTGAAAGAAGTACCACGTTATGGCTCAAAAACAAGTCGATGTTGTTGCGCAAAATATTGTGAATCACGTGCAAGGAGAGGAGCTTCGACCTCACCGCGTGGGAGCGCATGTCTACGCTGTCACCATCAAGGTCCTTGACCGCAAGTTTGCACATCGCGCGAAACACAAGGAACGCGTCCTTGACAGCCAAATCAGCATCTTTCAAAGATGCGTGACTGGCTTCCTTGACACGGTCGTGATCACGCGCGTCGGCTCCAGCCTGCTGCAATGCTTCGAGTGTGGTTGTTTCCGCATTGGGGTTTTCAGTGACAGTCGCGTCTACGCGGAGATTAATGTCCGAACCCGACCTGGAAGCACCAATCTTAACCTGGGCCACCCTCCCGAAAACAGTACTCACGACCTGCGCCAACGTGCCCTGTGCAACTGCCTGGTTGCGCGGGGTCAACAGGAATATAAACACGTTGTAGATCTGTCTGACAGCCTTCAAAAGCGCTGCGCCATGGGTGGGCATGAGCACAATCGAATGAGTGAGTGCCCTCACAACCTGCATCTCCAAATCGGGGTCTGTACCTTCGCCATCAAAACATGCAGATATGACATCAACAGACGCGTCGGTCAAGCGTGTCCGCGCCTCCTCGTCGCCAAACAGCGCATAATCAAAGAGCTTGGCAAAAAGATCTACTGCCTGGCATTGGAGAGCGGTATTGCCGCTCTCGCACGCCAATTTCAACGCATCAAAAAGCACGTGCGGGTCACGAGAGGCCAGGTTTGCTAAAGAAGCGATCGCCTTCTCTGTGGCGGCGCTCAAATCAGCGCTTTTCTGTGCGTCTTTGCTTTGTAAAATCGCTTCAAAAGTCTTCGTGAATATCGCTGTATTGTCGACCCTGGCGGCACCAGATTTTCTGGGAGAAGCGGTGATAGCTGAACTCAGGGACCGGCGGCGCCTTGAGGCGTCGTCTTTTGGATGAAGAGTGGCATGCGAATGGCCCTCCTTCTCTCGTTCGTTCAAACTTCCATTCGCACCATCATGCTCTGGTTGTGGCGGCATCTCAGGCGCCTCCAGGAAAGACTCTGCTACTAAAGTTTCCGAGCCGACTTTCCCGTTTTCATCGACACCTTTACTCTCGCTTGTGACTTCCGTAGTTAGAGTGGCGAGTGCTGGATGCCCGAAATTCGAGGTCGCCGGGCTCAGCTGTTCAGTTGAGTCCCGTTTACCCTTTTCTGAGTCGACTCTGGCCGAACTTCCACCGGAATCATTCACATCACTAGAAGTCACTATTTCGACCTCTTCGGCGGCAGTATCGACGACTTCTGCCACCGCAGAATTTGCAGCGATATTCTCAGGTTTTGCTGTATTGAGGACTTCTTCTTCCTCCCGGGGGATTTCGGTCTCGGCTAATGCTTGTAGACTTATCTTACACTCGCCATCATCTGCACGCGAAGTCTCGCTCAGAAACCCGTTTTCGGCATTTTCTTCACCGGAAATGCCATTACTGGTCTCGCCAGACACATCCGTGTGGTCTTCGCTGTCATTGACAGTTTCTGGCCGTCGATCTGGCAGGCCTATATTAATGCCACCTCGCGTCTCACTCATTATTAAGAGCCTGGGATCAGTTTTCCCGTGTACACCAACAACCTAGAATATTGCAATAGCCCTTATTCTGACAAAATTAGCAGAGGAATGACAAGACTGCTTGGTTCGTACTCGTTATATGGATCGTGCCTACGAACGATTGTTTGATTTTGAGAGGTGTTCGAGTCCGCCGGTCCCCGTGTTATCGAGAAAAGACCTCGCGGTGTCGTGCACGTGATCAAGCTCACGTGGATGCAATACGGGTGGGGTTTGGCTCTAATGCTTGTACGATATGAGATTTCCAAATAATCAAGGCTCTTCTTGACCAGCTTGAAGAACTCTTTCTCGAATTACCGGAATTCTGCTGTAACGGCATACATCTTTGGCTATTGTTGTCGGTCCCCATATTTATCTAAGCCTTGTGGGTGCCGCTATTGTTCCCGCTCGTGGTTCGCGCGCCAAAGAGGCTCCGCCCATCTGTGATCCGTATCGGATCAAATCACAAGTAGATTTTAGGGTGAATGTAAGATCGCAAGGCTTGAGAATCATTTGAAAAAAGACACTTTTTGATTGTATGAGTGTGAAGAATAATGTGAGTGCTGCCCTCACTCCGAGAACCTCTGGGGTTTAGCTTAACGTGAATGTCGCGTTCACTGCGAGGCTCGATTGAGTTTGCGTTAACAATGTAATAGGTGGATGATGAGATCGACAAGCAAAGTCAACGGCGGATCATCTCCCGTCAGATCTAACTCAAAAATCCACTATAATAGTCTGCTAGCAGAGATTTTGTTTAGTGAAGATCCTCTTATTTTACCCACGACCTGAGTTACTCAGTACTGCTGATAGGATCTTCAGGCCAGTATCTACCTTGCGAAGATATTGAGGAAAGCTTGTGAAACTCACTGTATTTCCTCAAAATTTAATAAGCGAGTACCCGTTCTTTATTCTCCCCGGTTGAGAGCGTTAGTCATTTCTATTTTGAATGAATCAAAGAATTAAAGGCTCTTGTCATTTTGAGCCAGTTAATAATTCCCCTTTATCACAATAACAGATCAGTGCCCACTCCGTAAAGCTTTCCCACGTATATAATTTTAAACACATATGGCAGTACATGTACTTCTGGAGGGAATTTGAAAAGCAGACGAGGAAGCTAATTACTGCTTTTATCGAAAAAAATGTCACATTCAATCATTAGCTTATGTCAGCCTAACTATACTTATCAAACCAATCGCATACTAGCTCGGCGACTTTTGTCGGGTCTTCTCTATGCAAGAAATGGCCCACACCTTGCAAAAGTTGTACCTTCACTTTGGGAGTCGAAGCAAGAATCTGCGACTCGAGCTCGTAAACTGCCGCCAACATGCACCCGTCGTTTTCGCCACCAAGAATCAAAGTGGGCACTTTATCAAAATCAACATGCCAGCGGAATTCCTTCAAGTTCTTCCACGGAATCAAATTACGATAGTACGCCGTCGCCGCATCCAAAACGCCAGGCTGCGCCAACGTCTCTCGCACCGACTCGATTTGCAGCCTAAAGTCCCATTTCGGAGACCAGTGCCGCCACAATGCATCCAAATACCCTGGTTGGCGCACGTCTGCGAACTTGGGCCTGTAGAAAAGCGAGCTCTGCATTCGCACCATGTAACTCAGACACCAAAGCTGTTTTGGAAAGTACCACAAAAGCTGCCATATTCTTAAGTTGGTCACATACGGTATCGCCAATGTGACTATGGAGGTTATCAACTCGGGATATTTCGATGCGGTCTTGAACGCCACGATGGCGCCCCAGTCGTGGCCCACCAAATGTACTGGCACGTGACGTTCTGGTTGCACCGCCAATATCCACGCTCGCACGTCTCCAGCAAGTTCGTACATGCAATACTCATTGTCGGCGCCTTGTGAAGCTGCCTCGTATCCGCGTGATAATGGCGCAAGCGTCAACACGCGCTGTCCCCCGAAATGCTGTTGCAAGAGTGGCGTCATTTCATTGTAGCTGTCGTTATTGTCAGGAAACCCGTGTAACAAAATTATGATCCGGTCGTACGCATTTTGAGTGCCAAGTTGAGCCTGTTTGTGTGAGGACCATGCGGTGAACGACCTGCTGCCATTGTGAAGCGTCACTTTATGAAACATTTTGCATGTGCGATGCCAAAGATGTGGTTGGGAATGATTGCACAAAAAAATTTTGTTTGGCTGCTGACGCGATCTTTAAATGGATACCGCTTGTATGTAGGTGGTTTAAAAAAGTCACTGAAGCTGGCGATCTTTTAGTGTATGGGGTTTTTGGGGTAGTGCGCTTTTCTCCGTCTCTTGCACCTGGCATGTGAAAAACACAGTTTTGCTGGGGTAGAGAATGTGTATTTGCGGAGTGTGTGCTCGCTCGATCCTCAGTGTGAGCTTCCTGCGAGAGTCTAAAAAATCAAAGTCTTACGAAGTAGTACGAGATCATTGCTTCATTATGGACTTGACTTTTCAAGCCTGAGGCGGAGAAGTGGACTCACGACTGCAGAAGCGAATGACCGGGAGGAGTTTACGAATTCATTGGGGCATCACAGACTTGCTTTCGAAGATTGAACCTGTATGTGATCGTGCTAGTATACGCATTCTACCATTTTGCACCGGCAACCTTTCTCTTTTCACACACTGTGGGTCTGATCCGGCGTAAGACTTTTGCGCTTGGGTGAAATATGTGTTTTGCATCACTTAGTAAAATCAATAAGAGCAAAGGGTCAAGGGGGCTGTCTACTACTTTAATGACTTTATCTGACGAGTCAAGCTTAAAGTAGATGTTGTACTCGCTAGAACGAGACACGTTTATAGTGCACACTGGCCCAATCAATAGACTACGTCTGAAAATTATACTGTGTATCGATTTTTGGGGCAAGGTTCAACATTCTGTTCAGATACTCGAGTTGCTTGATCATAACTTTTGTGTAGTAGAGATTGAGTGCGGCGATTGTAAAATTGAATACTACAATTGCAATTTGTCAAGAACTGAAATACACTTATGAATTTTCTCCATATTGATGGTATATTGCACTGGGTGTTAGAGAATGAGGGCATTTTACAGATGAGCCCCTTTTATCGAGAGTCATGGCACAAGGCTATATCTCCAGATTCGTAGTAAATTGATTTCAGCTATGCATTCAAAAATTGAACAACTCTCCTCGAAATTCTGCGATTCACCTGACTCGAGTGTTTTTGTCGGACGTAAATTATTCTCGATGAAATTCCCTGTTTTAAAATGAACCTTTGTCGAATTTGTATAGCTCTTTGCGGTCAGTTTGATGATCAGACCGCAGCACAGCCTACCTTCCTATAACAATTAGGATGATTTGTGAATACGAATTTTTTCCCGAAAACATATTTTGTTCTCTCGGGCTAATGAAAATCAGATAGGGAGTTTCTTCATAGATTTCTAGACTCCCGCGCCTCAGGGATTGACATCTGCTTGAAATGATCCCAACCAATTCGGTCAATAAAAGGGAAATCCTGGGGCGTCTCACGTTGAGATAGACTTAGATAATTTATTTCTACGATCACTAAACTATCTCACGAAAAAGTATCTTCTCGTGACCTGAGCCCCGAATTACAATCCCAAGATTTTTTCCGAGACGAAGCTGCTGCAAATATTCCGGAAAATACTTAACAATGTAACACATACTCAGTCATGCAAAATTCAGTCCCGCAAAATGTAGTCACGCAAAACTCAAGTCGTGGTGAATAAACGCTCAATTAGCACAATGTCCCACACACAAAAATTGAAAACTTCGAGCCTTACTTGGAATCATACAAACCGATCAACCATGTGTGAAATTCAATCTCGTACGAGTCTCCAGAAAGTTTATATAAGGGTGAGGGGACATCTTTTCCATACGAGTTCATTGAAACACTACACTGAATAAGTCCAATGAAAGTAACCTCTCTAGTACCGTTCTTTATTTTGGGGCTCGCCCACGAAGTCGTGTTGCCCGGAGCAATGTACATTTCTGAAATAGCGGGAAGGCCGGCTGATCAAGATTTGCGTATTGAAGGTGGAAAATTGGTCGCAAGTTCAAAAATGTCCCTTTTTTTGTATGACGAAAAGGGCACTCTAAGATCATTGACCAACGGAGAGTATCTCTATGTTGATGAGTTTGGAAGATTGGGCCTTGATAAGGAGCCGCATATTGGTTTCCGCTTACTTCTTCAAACGTGTTCACGGCCTACAAGAAGGTTGAGCTATAACGGGATCGATGTTTTTGAGCTATGCCCCGATAATGTCATAGGATGCCGAAGTAAGTGTGCGAATGCACGGGAGATCTTAATAACCTATGAAGATCTTACTTGATCGGCAAACTAGAAAATATTGTGTTGGAGTGAGGACTAGAGATCGAAGCTAAGACGTGTCTTCGAGATGAGGGAATATGGGCATATTTAGCCGTCTGGAGCGGTCTGTGATTATTGCATTTATAATCGGATTTAAATAATTGGGTCGGTTGATGCCAAATTTCAAAGTTATTTTGATGTATAAAACGAAGAGTCCTATCAGAAATATTTCGATGCTCTATGATGGCCCGAGATTCAAATAGACACGAACATGTAGCCCTATGGTATTTTTCAGTATATGCTTTAACGCCATTGCAGCGATGAGCGCGAAGGCACAGCATGTCCATTTGATTAATTTATTAATGCAGATCGGGGTGCCTGCGTCACTCGGTTACAATAAGTGAAATTGCCGATCGTCTATGCTTACCTGCAGTATGTCGGCACGGCAGACGACGAAGGCGACCTTTATTGTAGATGTCGTAAACGGGCCGAAGTCCCTTCCCTTATAAATAAACGCCTTTCTTGCCTCGAGGTATAAACAAAATGTACTAGACATATACCGGGACTTTTATCAGCAAACACTCAGAGAAAATCGACGAGTGCCGGTATCGATTCAGAGTTGTGACCAATGAGTCGACAATTAAAGTATTCTTAAAAATCAGCATAGAAATAGCGTTTGGGTCAAGTGACAGGTGAAAGTAAGAACAAGAAGATTTTTTGCATCGGTATCATCGACGCATCGGATGTAAACTCCTCAAATCACGGCTCCTCAACTTCCGAGCCTTTCCCGCTGACGCACTTATCTGTCAAACGCTGGAACAGACGTCCGTGATTGGCCGGCAAGGTTCGGAAGTTGCCTGCATCCAGTTGTGTCCAGCAATTGTGCGTCGTCTCGGTGTTATCACAAACCACGCTTCCGCAAGTTATGTGACCGTGTTTGGCATACAAAAGCCAGCTTCTAACTCAGAAAATAACTTAGAGTGTAGTCTCTTCAGTCACGCCGTGAAATGGCATGTTTGATCTTCATAATATTAGCTTTCATAAGTAGGCTCGACCACTTGACCTGATGACAACCGGAAGGCGGTTTGAGGCAATAACAGACTAGCGTCAGAAGCCCCGCAAGTTTGTCCTGCACTCGGTGCACAATGTCCCCGGAAGTGCCGCTTTTGTTGTGACCGCTTCCCAATGTGGAGCCCGCGCCGGCAGAAATTGACGAATAAAAAATCTTCGGAAAATTGGAAAAAATGGAGAAAATGTCGCACTCACAGCGATAAATACACCGAGCATCCTGAGTGGATCCTCACCCGCTTTTTTTTCCTCCTTTCTTCCCATTCACAACAATAATCAAATAGCAATGCTTCCAGCCGGTGTTATTCTTGTGTTCGTCTTGGTCTTCTTGGCCTTCTGCGCAGTTGTTGCCATCCAGATCCAAAAGAGATTGAAGGCAAAGAAGGCCAACCAAAGATTCTAAGGAACCTTTTGGCAAGGCTTTGTTCTTGATGGATTGAAGATGTGCCTTGTTAACAGGCCATCTGGCTTTTTTGGATTTGGCTCCGCCGATCCCATCATTGACCTAATACGAATAATATCATCATTATCATTTTTTTATACAACTTTTTTATACGATTTAAAGACGGGAATCTTTACTTTTTTATACTTTAATACTACGGGAATCAGATACATAAAAATATGTGCACGATATGTAGCATTGCTCAGAGGAACAAGAATCATATGCTTGGAGGAAGGTTTATGATAGTTGTTGAGTCGTGCCATCTTCTGACACTGTGTTGCCACCCACGCAGAGCGAAGGCAAGTTGTGCCATTGATGAAAATTTCTAGCAAATTTTTGAGGCAAGTATTCCATTGGCAATTACTTCTTCAAAAAGCAGTTGTTTGAAGTTTCATAATCAATTTTGTTGTTTGGTCGTGTTCAGCGTAGGTTCCGAGATGTTTAAGTGCAATATCGCCAGTGCGCTTTATCAATTTGTCTCCTTACAAAACTTACAGAGCAGATTGGAGTAGCATCAAATCATCAAATGTCCCCAAATTTCCATATATGTGATTAATCTCTCGTGTGGGTTATCATCTTCGCCTACGTCATCCTTTAACACGACATACTTTGCACAAGTAGACGCAATACGTATTACTGTACACGACTTTAGCAAAACCAAGCACTCGCTCAGAGAAGATCAAGGTGCATAGAATGTATCTGTGAGCTTGCTTCTTGAGATGTAACATCTTTGCGCTGTCATCCGATGAGACTTGGCCTGCGGTCCAAAGTTTCGCCTGAAGCAGGCGCAAATTTACGGAAAAGATTTGCGTCTGTAGCGACTTTAACAGTCCGTTACCTCTCGTGCATATCTATGGAACAGTAGATAGCATCCAGATCAAATCCTGAATGACACTCATCCTACCCAGGGTCAATCATAGGACAATACAAGGAGCCGGAAGCAAATCTGGACCAGCTACACACAAGAAAGGGTTGCTGGATTTCTGCCCGAGGAGAGTTCTAGGTAAGTCCCGCCAACGCTTCCACACTCAAGATCTCTAGACCGTTTCTTCTTCCTCGAGTGGTTTAAGATCCTCGGAGTATTCATCGATCTGGAACGCAAGCACCACAGACAAAACCGCAATCGCTGCCAACAAGTTCCAGGGAACTTGCGCCACGCCACGAAGGTCAAAAAACGAGGTTAACGTGCCCCATATCACAGGTGCCGTAAAGCGTGCAAGCGAGTTTGCGCACATGGAGGTGGCATTTACTAACGCACGGTGGCGCGGTTTCGTGGCGCGGTACACTAGGATTGTAACTTGCGGGAACGCCAAAGAACTGCCGACAACAGCCAACATCGAGTTTGCGTAGAGACACGCGGTGTATAGCCACAGGGGGAAAGACGAGTTATATCCAGGCGTGAGAAACACAATGTAGGGAAAGATAAAGTAAGCCACGGGGAAGATACAGCACGCAAGGCGATAGCCCGTGATGGTTCGCATATGTCGGTCCATATAGGGAAAGACCGTAATCACCATGAAACACCCAACTAGTCCAACTGTCGAAAGGAGGGACCCAATTTCCTGGGTGCGCCACCCCAACCCACCTTGTATGTGCCAAGGAAACTCAAGCTTGTCATTTTTGTGATCGCCTGCAAGAAACACAGGCGAGAATTCGGTGTAGATGAGGGAGTGGAAAGCTATCAGAAAGTATGCTACCAAGGTGCCGATGACCTTGTAGGTGAAGATGTTCCTATCTCTGAGCGCGGCCCATATCAGTACCTGTGGCTCGAGCTCTGATGCAGCCGTAGCCGTAGATAGTGTCGGCTGGAGAGAGTACACATCAGAGTATCTCCGCCCCACAGCTAAAGACGAACGCTTGCTGAGAAGAGGGTCTTGGGTCATATGATCGGCGACTTCTGAGTTGTCGTTATCTAGGGTTGGCGCGTAGATTCCCACGGGCTCCGAGACAAGAGCAGTGTTTTCGTCGGCTTCTTCGTCCGAATCAATGGATACGGCACTACTCAGATCGAGCGCCGAATTCTCGTCGGCGAGAGGTACACGCAGTTTTATCGTTCTGGTACGTTTTTCCCATGGCCTTAAAGGCACATTGTAACCCAAAAATCTGCGGAACGCGTCGCCCAACGTTAAACCGATGTCGCGCTGGTTTTTCACTTTAATTTGTGTCTCCTCGAGGAAGAAGAACCCGATCAATGCGCCCGAAAAGAGCATAGTCAGCACGACTATGTTCGAGAGTGCATACGGATACTTCGTGATAAACTGTTCGTAAACTGGAAGATTCTTGGCAATTGATACAGGCCCAGGGACCGAAGTCTCTGTTCGGGGACGAGTCAAGTACTTTGAGCCGCCAATCAATGGGCCTACAACGCACCCCACGTTCCAGAAAAAAGGGAGTGTAGCGAATGCCATGCCCTGATGTTTTCTCTCGGTGACAACTTCTCCAACGAGCGTCTGTAGAACTGCAACGTTGCCATTTAGCGCCCCGGCTGTGGTCCGCGCTGCGAGAGCAACGTAGAAACTAGGCGCAAACCCAAAGACCAAAAGACAGGTAGCACTGCCACAGAGACCTATCAAAAGCACTGGCTTGCGACCAATGCGGTCACTGAGACGGCCCCAGTGTATGCAACAAAAAAACTGCGAAAACGCAAATGAAGCAGCGAGAAGCCCTGTGTATTTGAAAATCTGAGAAGGGTCATCGGTAATGTTAAAGTCTCGAATCATGAAATAAACGTATGGGAAAAGCGACGTGAACGCGATCGGCTCCGAGAATCGGATCATCGACACCACTGACATTTGCCAGATGGGAAAACCCCGCATCTGTTCTCGAAATGTCGTCATCGTCCGGCTCTCTTGTGTCTGTTCTGTTAGTGCAGAAATTTAAAAAGAAGGTGAAGATTTTAGAAGTTGCAAAATGGAAACCCGACACTTTGGTAAGCTTTCGCGACCCCATGCGTGCAGGTGACTTAATGCCGCATAAGGGTGTATCAGGGCCGCACGCTGCAACGACAGCTAAGCAGTAAAGGCCGTTGGTCATCAGCTGGAATCTTGATTGGCTTATTTGAAGAAACGACTCATCAAATCAACTGTGTTCAGTGCGTTCAATGCAATTTCAGCAAGTTGTATTGACTGGGTCATTCGTATCTGCTACCATGTGATTGCCGCAGTGTTTGCCCCACTGCCACGCCCCCAAGCCATTTTTCTTTCTGTTATTCAATTGTATAGAGAGGCGTGGACCCAGACATAATTATGAAAGACGGTTGTTCGGATCTTTTCTCCATTTTAACTCAAACACGGTTTATAACATGAGGCCCGTAGGCCTTTCGTGTATCACACTCGGACTTGACAATCTGTGGAGAAAATCAAGAAGTTGCCACTCAAAGTTAAATTATCTCCAGATCGGCCCGTCATCGGAACCCCCTTTTACTTTGTTATAACTGTGTACACTTTGTTCATTACGAATATACCCCAGCATTCGCGTTATCTCAAACCTGCATGTTATTTTCATTGTGGCGGCTGCGGCGCTGTCATCGCCGCCGCTATTCGCCATATCGAGCGGATAAGCGCGTAAGACTAGTCGACCCCGCCACACCTCACTATGGCTTCATCGGCAAGACGGCCATTCACAATGGCAATCACAAACGTGAGAGCGTAGGATTTCCATATTTGGCCCATCAGTCTGATACAGCACTAATCCTCGTAGTCTTCCATGTAGAAAGACTGTAAAAGACCAAAAAGTGCCAAAAGTGCCATTAGCCACCAGGAGAGCCAGCCAATTTGGCTCCGATCACCCATAGTCATCAAATACCCGAAGAGGATAGGACCGATAAACCGTGCAAATGCCAACATACTCATAGTAAGCGAATTCACATAGGCTCGATGCTGCTTAGCAGCAGCTCGATGATTCAATATCAACACCTGAGGCAACCCAGTAGACGTGGCGAGTGTCTTGAATGACGTGAGAATGTACAAAATAACGGGAGTCACCCACTCGGGGAATTTGTCGTTGAATTTGTGAAGGGTAAAAATGGCCATTGGAGCAAATGCGTAGCAAAGCGGGAAAAAACAGAGAGATAAGCGGAAGCCGTGAAGAGTTCCCAAGGAGCGATCAATCCACGGAAAGATGATAAGAATCATGAACATTCCGATTATTCCTGTGGACGAGAAAAGCATACCGATGAATGACGAGTCCAAGCCAAACCCACCGCTTATGCTGAAGGGGAAATGCAAAGACTCCTTGCGAAACTTTGCGGCGAGAAGAACAGGCAAAAATTCATTGTATGCAATCGAATGAAGTGAAATAATGCAATTGGATAAAATGACCGTGATCACCTGAGGTGTAAGGGCCCTGGGAGCTTTGAGTGGTGCCTCCGATGACTGCGAGTACCTTCTGACAATTGCGTTTGACAAACTTTTACTCAAATAAGGACTAACGGCATCAATATCCTCCTCATCGCGGAGTGGATTGTCGGCATATTCCGAAATATCTCTGTTTCTTTCCGATGTAAGGTGAACAGAGTCCGCGCTGAGAGAAACTATTGACTCCGAGTCACTAACCGGCAGGGTTGCCTCAGGAGGAGATGAAATGAACAGCGTATCATTAGAGCTTGCAGATTGTTCATTCGAAAGGAGCGGGGTTTCTTCATCTGCTCGTGGGTGAATTTGCCAAGAACGCGTCTTGCGTTCGCCTCCCCATATGAAGTGAGACAACATATCTCCAAGTTCAAGTCCAACATCCCGCCTGCTCAAAAATTTCTCATTCGTCTCCTCTAAGAAAAGAAAGCCAATTATGCAGCTCAACCACAAAAACGACGCCACGAACATGTTTGACAAAGCATAAGGGTGCTTGTCTCTGAAAGACCAATAAAAATCAGGAAGCACGAACACACCGGTCTCTGCATTTGACAACGAAATTCCATCTTTTTGGCCGCCATGCTCATAGGGGCTGTTGGGGTTTGGGTTGGTGAAAAGACGGGAGCCACCTATCAAAGGTCCAATAACAGAACCGAACTGAAAAAGTAAAGGTAGCGTACTGAAGCCCAAAGCCTGGTGTTTTTTCTCGGTGCAAATTTCACCTATGACTGTTCTCAAGACGGCTATATTACCATTCAATACACCTGCCAAACTTCTCGACATCAAGGCCATGTAGTAATTCGTGCTGAATCCAAACAAAAGTAGCGAGATGGAAGTACCGATGAGGCCACACAACAAGACGGGTTTTCGACCAATGCGGTCCAGCAACTTACCCCATTGCATAGCGAATAAAAATTGACAAAACGCGAACGATGAAGCTAAGTATCCCGAGTATTTCGAAATTTCCTCCTCGGTAGGGGCAATCTGGAAGTCTCGAATCATGAAGTATAGATAAGGAAAGAGAGATGTGAATGCGAGCGGCTCTGAGAAGCGTAGGACCGAAACGACGGCCATCTGTTTCACCGGAAATCCGGCCAATTGCTCACGTAAAGATAGTCCAGGCATGAAATACTAAACATAAAGTGAAAACGCAGCAAATGTTGGTGGTGAATAATCGCAGATGCCAAGCGTGCGTGGCATTCTTGGTCTCGTTGTGCATAAAAGCTGGTGCAATCGGTCGAATCTGCCTCACGCAGAGGCTTCAAAAACCCTTACATCTGTGTCAACTTCACATGATGATTGAGACGGTATATCCTCAAGATGTCATGGCTTCGAGACAGAATCTAGTATTGTTGAGACATCTCGTATTACTTTCTCTACCCCATTGAACATTCCATCGAGCACAGGTGAACTTGAGAATAACCGCGATAAACACCTGCATATCCTGCACATAAGATCCAATACGTTTAACCGAATGGGAAATAGGGGCACCATTAGCCAGCTGGTGTCGCGTGCGGGCAGAAAATCCCTCATGAGATTCAGACTATTGTTACTAAAAAAATCAGATATTCAATCTAAAAAGTGAGTACTTCTTCGACGAGTCTGAGCTGTCGAATAGTTTTGGGTCATCAACTTGAAAAACAGTTGTACGCTGATGGGTACTGTTTAGTGTTGCTTAGCCAAGAAAGTATAAGCTTCAGATTCAGTCACGTGTGCAAACGCTCGCTTTGTCCTCCGTGAATAAATTCGTTCTACCTCTGGGTTACATGAAATAGAAACGGGCACTAATTAATTTCATTGAAGAACATAAATGACGATGAGTACACCTTTAAGATTGACAAAAGAGGTTGGGCGGGCAGGTTGTCAGCGGCTACATACTGGCAAATTGACTGGGGACCATGCCAAACATCCGTGCACCCTCTCACGATCGCGTTTTTCTCAGCTTGGGAAATTACAAGGCGCAGGCACGCTCGTCACGTTCCGGCACGAAGCGAAAGAACTTCCCCGTGGCATATTGTTTATGTTTTTGTTTATGTTTCAAAAGACAATTCGATTCTTCAAGTTTCACATCTGTTTTATTTAGAACTTACTGTCATTATCGTCAGTCACTTACTCCCAACATCCTTACCTTCTCTTTTGTCAAGCGTAGGCTTTCCACGGATCACCAGATCAAAATAATTTTTCGCCTGATCTCACACACATACAGATTTTCCCGCAACCGAGCCCACGCGAATTGAAAAAATTCCTCAAAGATCTGCAAACAATTCAGAGCAAGTCGAACACGGGCATACCGCCGCAGAGCAAACTCCTGAAGAAAGAAAGGTAGTTTAACAGAAACAAAAAAGCATTTCTCGACAACACTGCTAGCGAATTTTTGAATATCTTACATCTCTACGTGCACATACACTCGCTTCAAGCATCAGTCATTTGAAAAGGCACCAACTTTGACCTTGAAAAATATTCTGCTGGACTCACACTCATACTATTTTTGAAGAACAAATTTCACATTTTGACGTCAACATGGCTGCTCTTTCGTTCATAGCGGTTACACTAGTTGCCCTTTTTGGCGCTTTGCTATTCTATAGCGAAACGGTTTCACTCATAAAAGTACACGCACTAGCTGGTCAGCTTCTGAGTCAGGCATATCTGAGTAATAGCGGGGGTGGCAGTGAACACCAACAGATCTTGATTCGGAGAGAAACTGCTTCCAATCTGCTGGTCCCCTTCACGTCTATAAGTACCAACGTATTCACATCGATCGAATATTCTTCCCCTGTTACGTCGACCGATGGAACGTCTACGTCGATCACCCCGCCTGTGACCACGTCGCTGCCCTCGTTTTTTTCACAAACCACACCTACATCTGTTTCCGAAACTTCTGAGGAATCTTTATTGGTAAGCACAAGCTCGCTGAGACAAGTACAGAGCTCATCTGCCACTAATGTCGTGGCTAGTTCCACTTCTGAGGATACCTCATCCAGCGACGAAGCTCCAACAACCAGTGACACAAGCTTCAGAAGCTCCAGTGTCCTGGTCTCACAAACCACGAATGTTTTCAGCTCGGTGGAGAATGGCAAAACTGTGGTGGTCACGCAGACTTCGTTGGTGACTCAATCGAGTGCACAGCCTTCGCTGTCGACGTCACAAAATTCCACTAATCCCTCTAGCGGTCTCAGTCAAACCAACAAAATTGTCGTTGGTGTGGTGGTAGGAGTCGGGGGTGCCATATTGCTCGGTCTTGCTGGGTTGTTCTTCTTCTTGAAACGGAGAGGTTCGAAGGGTCACGAGAATGGATGGACTTTCTGGAGGAAGAACGAAAAGGGCGGTGAGGACAATTTTTTTAGTGGCGAGTTGGGTGTACGTGATAGAGACATCAATCAGGGGTCAAACTTTTAAAGAATCTCGATTCGAGAAACCGTACTAGAGCTACTCCAGGTTTCAGTTGGAAAGCTGGAAATTTCCGGAAGACTCTCCGATCATAAACGACGGTCAAATGGGGACATGCGAATTGACTTTTGAGAAAGTCCCTTAGCATCTTGAGCAGGGCAAACACTGGCGATCGAGAATGGATTCTGAGTCTGTGTGCTATCATAACCTAAGTATAGGTCTTGGCCGACTCTCAAAGAACTGTGCAATCGCCTTTTGACCACTCACGCGATCAATCTTTAGGATGTAGTGTTTTTGACTACAGTTTATGTGTGGTTAGACATGGGATATGAAGCGAAGCGGCTTCAGGATAGAGTTTTACGGATAAGCAGGCGAATCTGCCTTAGTTCTGAAACAGATGATTATATAGTAGCCACAAGATAGCACATATTATACAAAATATGCAAACACGTAGAGGTAGGAGATGTCCTTTGAGAATCTTGTCAATTTTCTTTCCAATTCTGATGAGTTTGACGCGAAACGAAATTCAAGGATTCGACAAAGCCGAGACGAACAAAAACTCAGACTGATTACAATACCAAATTTTGTCACTAGGTAGATTACAAAGCAGCACCGATGAAATTTCAAATGAAAGCAAGTTTTTGATGAATATGACACAAAAATCAAGCGCCATTTGTCTCATTCTCAAGTGAAAAACTCAAATCCGATACAATTATCACTTCTTTTTGGCTTCTGGTAAATGTCATTTGCATAAAGCTCAATCAAGACAAGTATTTATTGTTCAGTTTCCATAGGCGCCCTGGAAGCATGCTCAGGAAATTCGTATTATTTTGCCAAGTACACATCGCATGCAGACCTTTGCGCCCCATGACTCCCGGTTGCTGCGTCCACAGACTTAAAATGATGCAGGTTTTCTTGTATAACAAGCTCACTCGCCCTTTTCTCATTCCATTTTCTCAGTCCATTTTTCCATTTTCCCGATCCAATTTCTCGGCCTATTGTCTGAAAATTTGGACCGGAGAAGTAAACTCAGCCACCATCGTATATTTTCAAGTGAACGTATCTAATAAAATTTGACTTTTGACGAGTCAACCGTCTCTCGGTAATTCGATGATTTATTTCATAATAGTCATGGTAGCCTTGATGGTCGCTTCTTCAGATTTATCAGCGTTTTGCTCAAAATATGTGTGGCACGGTATCGTTAGATGGCGATACTTTGCCATATTTTTTGGTCGAGTTTCAAATATATAAAAACTTGGGGAAAATTGAAAGAAATGTAGAAAAGCAGTATCTGCTCCAAGGATCGACATCCACGATGAAGATCCAATTACAGTCAGCTCTTGTAACGTAATAGAAATGAACCGGACGGTGCCTCACAAGCGTCTCCACATCGTTGTTCCCGCTTACAAGTCACGTGATGTGTATTTTCTGTGCGGCGATTGTGGGGTTTCGGTTTTCTAGTCCATTTGACATAAACCAAGCGTTCGCTGTGCGAATATCCGAGGACGCTCAGATGTAAGCAGTGATGAAATTTAAAGTTGAATTCCCTTTCTCATGACGTGCATCGTGGGTTTGACAAGGTATCCCTTTAGTCCAGAGCCGAACTAAGCCCTGCGATTTCGGCCCAGCAAAAGAAGACGACATTTGGACCCACAGTGGAATACCGCAATTACAAAACACGTAATGCATTTGCGGTACAGTCCGCTCTTGGCCCTTTGCGGCAACCCAACTTGATGCAGTACCTCAAAGTGCGAACATGGAAATAAGACATGGGCACCTACGATGATCCGAGCGTTTTGGAGGGTGATGAAATTATGTTTGTTTCAAAAGGCAAAGTGCCCCTGATATATTGCACAATTTTGGTGTGAATCCGTCGACCCAGTATTGTTTATGAGGCCGTCGTTTATCGCATTGTGCCCGCGCTGTTTTTATGTTGACGCGGCTCTGCATGGTCCCTGTAAGGCGCATATAGCCTGATTGCCTTAGTGAAACATCGATCTCAAAAGCAGGGGACACAATCACAACTAGGAATTTGTTGAGCCAAAAAAAAAGACACATATCAAATTTTGCATCTCGATAAACCACCTGACCAATTTTTCCCCGAATCCCTCGACCCAAGATTTTTTCTTGCCGTTTTCCGTTTGAGACATTCGTCCTTTACTGGCCACACTCTTGCAGAACAGCCTGCATGTGATGTGAGAACACCCGTACCGCCGCTGATGTGTCCCCAAAAAGTTGTCGATTTTATTTTTACCTTTTTCATTTTCAGGCTTCCGCTACCAAAATTGCGCTCAAACAAAAGCTGTTACTTTTTCATGAACTATCATCATGACGCTTTTTGAAAAAATCCGTTCTAGAGTATCTCCAGCAGGCACTCAAGTGAGGAAAAATCACCCTATATCTTCCCCATGTGCCCTTTCACGCGCATGCATGGCAGGTTAAGTATGCAGCACGGTTTGCGTCGACTTACGCACAATTTGTCTTCAAGCTATTCCCTGATTTCGTGCTGATGCCAACTGCACGAGGCACAACCCGTGCCTCTGCTTATACGTTCTTTCCCTTCCAAAGCACCCTCGCCACCTTGGTCTTCAGATATCTTTTTCTTTAAATACCCGCGACCATCTGCCCCTCGACTTTCCTGATCTGAGACAAAGAAATAAAGGAAGGTTTGCAACTTAATCGACAAACCCGTGCCCTCATATTTGAAGCCATTTTAACCCAAGCAACTATACGCATAGAACCTTTGTTTTTTCTCGAAATCATTGAAGATTCGCCAAGAGGTAGATATAATTCTGCCAATTCCGCTAACACATCAAACCCATTCACAAGTGATCTGCGGCTTACACCCCAGATTTTTTCAATTTGTTGAATTCGCTTTTTTATTTGCCGCAGGCTGGCTCAATGATAGCCCCTGAACTCATATAATTGCAACTACAGCAAATCAAACAAGTTACATCTACAGACAATGCCGCCACCGCCCATGTTAGGTATAAAGGAGCTTTTAAATGATCGCAATTCGCCCGAAGTGGGGTCGGATGCATCGGACGAGGGCTCAAGACTCACTTCGAGTGCCGGGTGCGAGCCGCAACTCGGGGTGAATACATCTCACCACCGAATCGATAAACTTTTCCGCTCAAGAGTGCACCCGGCGCTCCTTCGCAACAAGCGGCTTTTGGACCTTGCGTTACGCCGAAAACTGGCGCCCAGACGCCATCTGAGTGTTGCCAATTGTGGTCTGAAGCTACATCGCAAGCTGCTCGAGGCTGGCCTTCGGGTCCGTCTCATGTTGTCTCCCTCAATATACGAAATATATGCCCAGCTCATGCCGTTGACGATGCAGAGCAAGCTACTTTATCGGGTGGTGGCGGACACTCAGGGGCTGCTGTTAAAGGCAGAAAACATCACATCCGAATTGCGAGCGCACAGGCACATGGACCAGCCGTTTGAGCGGGGCTTTGGACTGTGGAACCAAAATAGCGGCGTTCCTGCTCAGCAGCCTGCTCCGCGGGATGAAGTCGAGCCACCCACCACTAAAAAGCTGTTTTTTCTAGATTTAGGTCCTCTAGATGGAAAGACGGTAAGGCTCATAGACAATAACTTAGTCAATTTGGCTGGGGTGCCTTCAAAAGTTTTGAAGTCACTCACATTAGACAAGTCCACCACGGGCCTGGGCCAGTCCGTAAGTGATCGCCCAGATGAGATGGTGCGTACGTTCAACAACCTTGATACTGCAATCGCGTCGTTGTTTAATGAGCGACTTTACTCTCTCGTCCGCGTGACGAAGCTGGCTGCCAACAACGCCGATGGTTCGATGTTAGTGAAGCTCGAAACTTCCATGCCTGGCGACCCAGATTTGATTGACGACGGCGAGTTTATAGAAGACATGGTGGCGTCTTTGGGCGAGCCAGGCCTGCTGCCATCGAACCTCTTCATCAAAAAGGTCGTGGCACGACCGCGGTACAAGGTCGATATGAAGCTATATTTTGTACCCACCAACACACAGATGCTGTTGTACGTGGACCCGCGGTCCTTTGAGCGTGATCTAATCAACGGTATCATTGACCTCGAGTCTAGCCCGGTCAGAGAAATCCGTACGACGTTTGACCCCAGCACAATTTTGGACTCGGTGAAGAGTCTCGTGCAACAAAGTCTTCTGTTTGCGGGCGACTTTGAGCAGCTGGTACCCAATCATATAACGGAGAACCTTCACAAATACTTCATGGGCTTGTCCAATGATCAAGACAGTGAGGGAAGTTCTTCGTCGTCAACGCCTGTGCTGCGGTCATCGATGTTTTCATCGTCAAACAACTCGGTGGCGTCGTCGATGTCGTCCGAGTCTACTGCTGAGGAGAAATAACGGTGCAAGGTTGGCGCGCGCTAGTATGATTTACGTTTTCGCTGCATTTTGTGCATGTTCTGCTCTTTTTTTTTTTCTCTACCTTCCGTTGTGTTTCTGTCTCGCGCGACTCATGAGGGTAGCATTTAGCGTGGCGAGTTTCCATATTTCGAAGATTGCTCTTGCATGGACTCTCGCTCATATAAACCCAGTCTTAATACAGTTCTTCGAAGGGTAATATTACTTGCGACTCTAGATGATCTTGACATTGTACATTCATTACTCAAAGCGATTTCCACCTCTACTGTAGTCCAAATATCACACACTCAAGGAGACGTTCTCTGTGGTGATCAAGTGTTGGAACGGAGCCAATGCAGCGGCCACGTCTTTGGCCACAAACTTTTCTGTCTGTTGAGGAGCTCTGCCAACAAATGTGGAGGGGTCTAAAAGCGAGTCCAACTCTGCCCAAATAGGTCTGAAATACTCGGTATTCTTCACACGCTCAATTAAATCATTGTCGCCTCCTTCCTGTTTCACAACATCAGAAGCCTGGTGTGACAACACACGGATCTCCTCGTGGCAGTCTTGTCTGGAAGCGCCCTTTTCGACCATGGCCATAATAATGTTCTCAGTGGCCATGAACGGCAATTCGGCGCTGATACGGCGCTCAATCACCTTCGGGTACACGACCAAGCCCGATGTGATGTTGATCATGGTCAGCAACAAGATGTCGGCGGTCAAGAACGCCGATGGAAGCGAAATACGACGAATGGCAGAATCGTCCAACGTACGCTCAAACCATTGCACCGAGGCAGTTTGGATAGCGTCGCTCAATAAGCCGCCCAAGTGGCGAGACAATGAACACACCCGCTCGCATCTCATGGGGTTTCTCTTGTAGGCCATCGCCGAGGACCCGATCTGGGACTTCTCAAATGGCTCCTCGACCTCCTTCAAGTTGGCCAACAATCTGATGTCGGTGGCAAACTTGTGGGTGGTGGCGCCCAAAGACGCCAAGGGGCTCAACACATCAATGTCGATTTTACGCGAGTACGTCTGGCCCGTGACCGGGTATACGTGCTCGAAGCCAAGCAACTTCACCACGGCCTCGTCCAATGCCTCCACCTTGTCGTGGTCGCCGTGGAAAAGCGCCAAAAAAGACGCCTGTGTGCCGGTGGTACCTTTGACACCACGCAAACCCAAATCGTTACGCGCACGCACCATGTTGCGCAAGTCCCACAACAATTCCTGGATCCACAAAGTGGCACGTTTACCGACGGTGGTCAATTGTGCAGGCTGGAAGTGGGTCCATCCCAAGACGGGCAAGTCCTTGTATTGCACGGCAAATTTCAGCAATCTGTCGATGACATTGACCAACTTGGGGATCAAAACGTCATAGGCGTCACGCAAGAAAATCAAGTCCGCGTTGTCGGTGACATAACATGACGTGGCACCTAAGTGAATGATGCCTGCAGCGGCAGGGCACGTTTCACCAAAAACATGCACGTGTGCCATAACGTCGTGTCTGACCTTGGCCTCTTCGACCGATGCTGCGGCGATCTCGGCATCCGAAATCTCCAAATGTTTTTCCATCTCGGCGATCGCCTCGTCGGTGATTACCGAAAGCCCGACTTGCTTTTCAGCGATGGCCAAGTTCAACCACAACTTTCTCCAGGTGGAAAACCGGTTTCTCAACGAGAAGATCTGCGACATCTCCTTGGAAGCGTACCGCGAGGACAACGGGGTAGAATAAGAGTCGTTCGACATTGTAGTGCTATTAAAAAAAACTCTTGAGAAAAGTCAGTAAAATCAAAAGGTTTGTTGATGTTTCTTCTCACGTGAAGAAGTGCTGAGTCTTTTACCTGGCTGTCTTTATTAGTGAGAAATTAGCCCATCTGACTCTGCAACACATGCGCGCCTGACTCCGATGCATGCGATGGAAGGAGAAGAAAGGGTAGATTGCGGACAGGGCGATAAAGCGGTTCGCATCTTTAATAAAGCGAAACATGTTGAATCTCTAAAAGGGCTCATTAGAAATGACGAGCGGGAATCTTCGAGGAAAATGATTGTGAAAAATGAATCTGAAGGATCAGGGATATGAAAAAATGTCTTGAAGTTTTCTTTGAAACATTGCACCCTAATTGCTTCTATTATTTAGTGCTGATGTGGAGAAGATGAGCCTGGCACTCCGTCCCAAGCTAATGCCTGTTTTGAGACCGAATCCCTCAGGATATTTCTCCATGTTATATTTTTTTCGTAGACGATTTCGGGATATAGATATTCTGACAGTATTAGTTTGGAGGGCATTTGACGCTTTCTCGCGTATCATAATCTAGCAAATGCTCCGTCGAATGTCCGGGAACGTCGAGAAATTCAATCACAAATTTCTCTTTCCTGTTTCGACAGATATAGAAGATAATAAGACGGGCATTCCCAATGGTGGTATTTGCACCAGTTGAAAAGGGTTTAGACAAACTTTCACACCATGCAAACATACCCTAAACGACTATGAGGGTTCGTCCATCTAGTTTCACACCATGGTCAAGCAGCTAGTAATTTATAATTCTCACCGACTCATTTTGGGTGAAGTATACCAAACTGATAAGACTGCAATTTCTGTAATATGCCTCGGTTTTGTGATTTCGTATCCTTTACTTTTTCAATCCACAAGCTTAGGCCCCTGGTACGCTCTGAATGAAAAGTGAAATTTCAATCTTCAACTTCCGATATTGCGGTACATTGTGCCGTCATCATCGCTCAAGAGCTCTCTCACGTACTCTTCATCCTCTCCATAACCTTGTGTGTTTGTTGGATCGAGTAGTGAATTTGGTCTACTTTCGGTCTGATTATCTGTAATTCCATTCCTCATGACGAACGAGTATACTGCAGTGCGGAAATGCGTATATACTAACCCAAGTTTGCGTTCCAACCCACGCATATTTTGTAACAATGCGTGAGCCTGGCCTGCTATTATCCCGCTCAGAGCTATATCAGAGTCTTTTTGATGTATTCTTCTGATTTCATCTGAGAGTTTATAAAGCTTTATAGCCAAGCTTTGATATTGCGAGAGCACCTCTTGCTCTAACGGGGATAGATTCGTTTGTAGCGAGAAGTCCGTGGTGAGATAGTCGTGTGACATCTTTCAAAGGTTTAATCAAAAAGGAGAGAGATCGGGGTTTTGTAAAGGACTTTCTGTGACTTATACATGGCAATATTTGTTATGGCACCTGCTCACAGAGACGTGTTGTTGTGGTGAGGTATATGCAGGTGATTGTATCAATTTGTTGATAACACTTGTTGATCTACGTAAAACAAATCTTGTGATTTTATCCTAGCCTGAGCATCATTTTGCGTGAGTCTGAAATTCCCTGTCTTTCATCTCATCCAGAGATCTTCACGAGAGCGGCCGTATATCTTATAGTGCGGAATCGTGAGTCACCAAAGCTTTAGTGCCTAAAAGTCGGACATGAATCATCATCTTGGCTCGCTGGCACATCTATCAAGGAGTTTAAACAAAATATGCTTCAATACCCGGGTTTGAATCTGAGCCATAACAAAAACTGGGTGTGCGGTACACATTTGGAAATGAAAGTGTACAAAGGTTTTCACAACATATGGTTTTCGCCCATGGCTAAGGTGAGAGGCACCCTTTATGTATATCTGTTTCTCGAGGAAAGAAAAAAAAAAAAAAAGCTCCAGCCATGAGTTTCCCAATTTACCATATTTTTGCGTGATTCAAAAACTATGATGAATGGGTTTTTTCATATGGTTTTTCGCTAGTAAGAGCGACACTCCTTTTGATCCCTGTTCACCCTCCAATTTCAACGACTCCAGCTTATGCACCGAAGCCTGCCCGTGCCGCGCGGCCCTGAAAGAAGTCTCATGGTGTACGGATCTTTATTTAAATCGTGAGCTTGCTGATAGCAAGTCCGATACAGCATTCCGATAATTAGTATCGCCCATTGTACTGATTTAAAAGGGCCGAGAAAAGAAAAACTAGCATTATTCTCGCTATCAGTAATCCAACTAGCCTCCTCAATAATAACATCCAACTTAATACATACGCTAATTACCCCCCATGTCTTCCAGTGTGCGATCGAGCTTGAAAGCGCCCACCCATATAAACTCAGACTCCGAAGAATTTTCTCCCGCAAAAAACGGCTCAAACAATGAGCCTGTGACAAATGAAACGGTTGAACGAAAGCACCGGAAACGGAAATTGGTGAAGAAAGAAACGGCGGGGTCTAATTTGAAGTACTATGTATGGCTCCTGGGACATCTCCTCTCACTAGTTTTTGGCATTGTCACTTTCATCTGGCAAATTTTGTGGTTGAAAAATGTGTACTACATTAACTCGATAAGTTACAGGTTGTCGCTCATCGGCGCCGCGTTGGCATTTGCGGCCACTATGTCCAAAAAATACGGCTTGCATTTCTTACCCCCATTCTCCACCTTGTTGGCCCAGCAGAATTTCCAATTCTTCGTCATGGCCCTAGTGTGGTGTTTCACGTTCAAATCTGTTTTCAAGGTGATTCCTACATTCCTTATCTCGGTGTTGCAATTGTCGCTTCATAAGAAAATTGCTGTTGTGCAAAATCAGTCGGAGTTTTTGGCTTCAATTATTGCCTTTGACGAATTGATTCTCATTGCTTACTTGCTTATTCGCACCTTACTCTTCCGCTACACTTCAGGCTACCAGTTGGTGATTGTGTTGGTATTCTTGTGGTTGAGGGTATTGTTTGACAAGGACACGGCCAACTTGCTTGGATACGTTGTTGAGAAGGCAGACAGTAAAGTATCGACCGTGAAGAACGAAAAAGTGCATAAATCCTGGACTAAGGTCAAAAAGTTTTTAGCCGAAAAGCAGCAATACGGGATTTATACCGCAGACCACAAGCTCAAGTGAGGCGCGTTTTTATTGTTTTGAAACTTAGTTGTATCTTTAGAGCCAAAGAAAGTCAGGGATTGTTACAAGTAACTGCCGATGAATCTTAACATAGACATATAATGGTGAAAAGTTGGTTTCACCGTCCAACTTCCAACCAGAAGTTTTGCGCATGGGATCATTAATGAGCAGATCAACGACTAGAGAATTTCGTTGAACAAGTAACGTGATTATCAAAAAAAGAGAAACTCTGTTTTTATATATTTGGAAATCGAAGCACCTTTCATTGACTTCATCTTCGCACATGTAGCTGTCGCTACCGCAGTATAGCACTGCTCAAGTGGTTCGCAGCCCAAGAGCCCAAGATCTAAAAGCTCACAACCTCTATGTAAATGACCAACCACCCGCTAAGCTTCGTAAGGATACGAATCCCAATAACCATGTAATCCTCTCTGTCTTTATATCATAAAAAAAGCTCTTACCAATTGCAAGTATCAACCACTAGACTGAAACGCCATAGTAACATTGGTGTACGGGTGTAATACCGCAATCGCCCGCGCTGCCCGGCCGGCTCCCATTCACCCCGCCTTCTTTATCAACTACTCTTTTAGACGAAACAATTTCACAGTTGAGCGGACTCCTGTGGACCTTCAAGCTCGCTTCTCAAAAATTAAGTATCGAAATGTCCCCTATTGTTTATCAGTTGGGCCATAAGCCGATCAAAGACCACTGTTTCAACAGCGCGTATTCGCTCTTGGCAGTAGCGAAAGAGAACACGGTAGAATTGTACCAGACGGCTGCAAATTCGCCACAAAAACCGCAATTGATCACCACGCTCAGGGGCCACGATAAGACGGTCACCTCGGTGGATATATCTCCCGACGGATCGCGGATTTTGACTTGCTCGCAGGATCGCAATGCTTTGGTATGGGAGAAACTGGCGGTATCTGGCGATTACAAGCCCACGTTGGTGCTTTTGCGGATAAATCGCGCTGCCACAGTGTGTCGGTGGTCCCCGCGTGGAGACAAGTTTGCAGTGGGGTCTGCAGACCGTGTGGTGGCGGTATGCTACTACGAAGAAGATAACGATTGGTGGGTGCTGAAGCACCTCAAAAAACCGCTCCGCCTGACGGTCACGAGCCTCCTGTGGCACGAGAACAATGTCTTATTAGCTTGTGGGTCTACTGATGGGCACGCGCGCGTGTTTTCGGCGTTTATAAAGGGGCTTGACGCGAAACCAGAGCCTACGGTATGGGGACTAAAGTTGCCTTTCCAGACGTTGGTGGGCGACTACACCAGCACGACGGGTGCATGGGTGCATGATGTGGCATTTGACCAGGGGGGTGCCACCGAGTCTTTGGCGTTTGTTGGCCACGACGGCACTCTTTCTGTGGTGTACCCCCAGGGAGAAGGACTTCCGCCGCGCGCATTCTTCACGGTGAAGTCCGACTGCTTGTCTTTCCAGGCGCTTCTTTACTCAGGTGGCCGCATTATTGCCGCGGGACATAACTGTAATTTGGTGGTATTTCAGGGCGATGAGTCCGGATGGGCTGAGGTGGGTGAAGTAGAAAAACAGCGGGATTTGATTCATGATGCGCCTCCCGGTCCTGCCGACGAGGATGCTGAAATTTCGAGCCACCAGGCGCTCAACATGTTCAGGCAAATGGATCTCAGAGGAAGGGTCAACAAGCCAGCGCAACAAGGAGCAGGCAAAGCGTTGAGCACCACGCACCAGAACACCATCAGCAGCTTGCGGTGGTACGAGGCAAACAAGGTGTCCACGTCGGGTATCGACGGCAAGATTGCAGTGTTTTCAGTGTAGTAGGCTCTTGCGCAGAGGAAGAAAGTAGAAGATGATGTAACTACAACACGTGATTTCTGGGAAGATTGGAAGAAACGGAGGTGGAGAACACTGCTGTGAGACGTAGCATCAGAAAAGTAAGCTTTTGGTAAAGGGTTATCTTCAGATTTGTTTGGTTCAGAAGCAGAACTGAATATAAGTTTTTTCATCATTGTAACGTCACAGCAGCGTCTCCACCATTGGCCGCTGGTGGTTTCACCTGAAACCATGCAGCTTCCAAAGACGAAAACACAGATCTTAAGATCACAGGAAACTTAGGTTCTTTTCACAGAACACACTTGAATTGTTAGTCATTTCTCGGCAAAGAATCAAAAAAAAATGAAGATTGGGTACGCAACACTAGTCAGCTGGTGATGCATGTTTGTACTAGGCTCAGGATTCGCCAGACAATATGTTTGTGAAAACAATCATCATACGAGCTGCGTGTCCAAAACCATTAAGATTCTTCGGATTCACATACTATTTCACGGCATGATAAAAAGTAGGAGTGTTGGCCTGAGCGATGAGAATCGATTTTTTTTCGGAGACCGAGAGAACTTGCGACTTGGTCGGGTAACCCATGGAGATCTCGCAGCAAGAGTGGGTTCGGAGGTTGGCGGCACATCACGTGATGTTTCGTGGCCCTACTTCAATTTCATCTTCATTGCGCTCCAAGAAATGAGTAAAGTGTGATAATAGACGAGGAAAATATCGGGAGGTTGATTGCGAGCTCATGGCAGCCTATTCCGGAGACTAGTTGCTTCAGACCCGGGGCGAGTAAAGTCTAGGGACTCATCGACTTACCATAATCACACTTTCACATACCTCCTATTCCTCTTGTTTGTAGTTCAACTGTGTCGGGCAGCAGAATATCATTTGATTCAAGCCTGCCTCAACTCTGCATCGAATGCTTACATGATCTGCCTAAGAATTGGAAAGTCTACCCCAAGTTACGTCTTTCATTCCACAAACTCTGGATGCCATGGTCTAGCTTCATGTAAGAATACGATCATCTTAATTTCGTACAAAAGATCATTCCAAATAGTTTACCAAAGTTATTCAGGAGCGCCTATTGCCAGCTGATATTCAAATGAGAGTGGCATTGGGTTTATGCGCTTATGAAAAGCCATGTGATGCAAGACTCGGATCATTATTCACCTTATGAGCTCCACTGGACAAACTATCTTAAGACTCGCCTATTCTGAATTTGTTCAGTTTCTCATTTGCTTGTCTTTCTTTGTAGGAAAATCCACCAAGAAAATTCAAAGAATGGCTCTCAATTGCAATCAATGTATGGCAGTCTCAAACGGCTATACTATGCGGCTGCGAAAGTATAGCGCCTCAAGAGATGGAGCATTTTGGTGTTAATAATGCAAGATGAGAATTCGGATAGAAAAAAAAAAAAGAAGAAATATCCGCTCCTCAGCTAAATCTGCTCCAGAATCATAAATAGTATGCTTCAGCGGCAAAGAACGACGTATGGCATTATCCAAAAGGACATAAGGAGATACCACTGCCGAAAGGAGAAACACTTAACCCGAATGTGGTTCTGTCTCACGATAGCTTCCAACTCACAGTTGCTTTTTTACACAAAAAAAAGGGACTCACATGAATTTTGTAATTCACTGAACATTATGAATTCACAAACAGAAGATTACTCAAATCTGGGGGATGCTGCTAGGTTCTTCATTAGGCAGATACGTATTGGGTACCGTGCTACTGACCAGTAAATCTGGCTTTCCGCAGAGCCTCTGATTGATATAGTGTGTTGGTTCGCATAGAGCAGAACCTACCGAGGAGAAGTTAGCTCAATAATGACATCCTGCCAAGATTGCCGTGTCTAACACCGTGGTTAGTTTCATGCCAAGGAAAGTGTATGTGACTTTTTTCAATGGGACAACTCGCAGATTATCGTTTCTGAGTCCATGATTCTCGCAATGAAATTCCCTTTTGTATGACCCGAGAAACAATCACAATAGAATTTTGAGCGTTAACGCTCATACTGGTGTCTTGATCTACACTAATCTGCCAATAATTACCAAGCCTAGATAACCGATTCCCGTGTCGCCTCGCCATAGCCCTCTGTGCACCTCGGTATAAATTAAGTAGACTCCTGATATATGCACACTTCTCTGGACCACATGTTCCACTCCTCCAGTCTCCAACTACGCAGTGAAGTTAATTTTATATATCAATCTGGGAGACTCCATTCAAAAGATCGTTTTAATTCTGAAAACCGTCTATCATATTTTTTGAATTTGCATGAACACGTGCCCATACGCTTTTGCGTAGAATAATATTCTGCAACACCATCGCTCAGAGAAGCTCCAGCAGCCATATTCGCGCAGGACGCGCTGCCTGATATTGCATAAGACTAAAATCACAAATCAAATAACAGCATTTTCTCAGACAACACAGACTAAGTCACCGCCGGATCTTCAAGGAACGTTACTGAATTGAAACTTTCAGAAAATTAGCCCGGGCGTCACCTTGAATCGGGTTTTCAAGCCTTCTGTGAGCTATCATCAGCTTATCATCTAAAGCACGGTGTACCGCAAGAATCTGCTCCATGAAAAACACCAGATCGTCGTCTCTGCCTCCACGTGAGGCCGCAGACTCCGCCCAACCAACCAGAGCTGAAACACTGCCCCTTTTATTTCGCCCGGAAAATCATGGATCGCTCAAAAAATCGCAGGACTACTGTGCAGCTCGCCAACAACGTCTGGCTTCAGCTATTCGGCGGCAGTCATTTTCTGTTTCAGACTTACACCGCAGCCACCATCACCAGGGCACAAACGTCGGTGGACCTGCCCCGACTCCTTTTTTGCAGCGGCTCTTGGGGTCGCAATTTAGTGTTTCAAATCCGTATTCAAGCTTTGACGTATCCAGCTCGACCATCAACTTGGGAGTGGAAGCCCCGGGACAAGATTTGGAAAATTCGAGAGAGTTGGAGGACCCCCAGACTCGGCTCAGTATATTGAGCGTTCTCCGGCCCGAGAAATTGATCGGCCACTATGAAAATTTGGCCGAATGGCTGGATTTCTTTGTTGAGGACTTGGCCAGTGTGAAAAACAAGCGGATGCGCCGTTTTTATGCCGAGCAAAACGAGCTCATCGAGCGTTTCAGCGAAATTGACCATTTTTTGGACTATGGAAAGATGCACTTGAACATGTTGACCACATATACCGACCCCCGCGAAACTGACAGTTTAGGAGTGCTCCAGGAGGATGACCAGGATGTGAGCGACATGCAAAAATGCAACTCGAGGTCTCGAATCAACGACTTACCCGGTAACATCCGCGATGGCGGGCAATTTTTGGGGTTTGACGAGGAGCAGCTGTCGTACCAAGTGCATCTAGCCATCATGGTAAATTTCTTCATCAACTTTCTCTTGATGCTTGGAAAGATCGTCATTTCGCTCCTCACCAACTCGCTCTCTGTGGTGGCTTCCTTGGTGGACTCAATCCTCGACTTCCTCTCCACGTTCATCATTTTCGTGGCCAATAGACTCTCCAACACTAAAAGCTGGCGCACGCAAATCGCTTACCCGATTGGACGGACCAAGCTTGAGCCTTTGGGGATCTTGATTTTCTCGGTGATTATCATCATTTCGTTTTTCCAGGTGGGTCTCGAATCGTTTAAAAAGCTTTTTCTCGACAACACACCCGACAAGTATGCCGCGGAGATTGGGTGGGACGCGATCATCATCATGCTCACCACCATATTTGCCAAGATCGGGTGTTGGTGGTGGTGCTCCATGAGTAAGTCCAGTTCCGTGCAGGCCTTGGCCCAGGACGCCGTCACCGACATCATGTTCAACTCGATCTCGCTAATTGTGCCTGCTGCGGGTCACTGGTTAGGGATCTGGTGGTTTGACCCGCTTGGTGCGTTGTTGCTTTCGTTGTACATCATCATCAGCTGGGGCCAGACCGCTTTTGAGCATATTGACAACTTGACTGGAGCAGTTGCCGACCCGCAGGACTACAAGGTGGTGCTTTATTTGGCGTACCGGTTTGCTGAGTGTATCAAGCAAATCACCGCCTTGAAGGTATACCATGCTGGCGACAAGCTCAACGTGGAGATCGATGTCGTTTTCGACACCGAGAACTTCGATGTGGGGTTCAAGGATGCGCACGATATCGCCGAGGCTCTTCAGTATGCCATTGAAACGTTGCCTCTGGTTGAGCGGGCCTTTGTGCACATTGACTATATGGAGGGCAACTTTAAGGGCCACTTGACGTGAGCCAGATCGATAGAGAGCCGCACAGTCAGGGCCCAGGAACAAGTTTCCGAAGACCTTCCTCTATGCCATCTTTATACTTAGTAATGATATCGTGCGGGTTGTTCTGCGCGACGGTCTCGAATTTGCCCGCAAGCGATGTCACTGTTCCCAAGACATATGTCAATCTGTCGCTGCCCGGGATCTCGAGCGGCGCATCCTCGAATAAAGACATTTTGTGGGCGTCCCTCAAGTACCCCAAAACGGTCACCAACGACATCGCTCCATAGAAGAAAAAGAAGTGGATCTCGTCAGATAGATAGGCGAAGTACGAGTCGTTTTCCACCTTGACCACAAAATGCGTCACGTTGTACGACCGGCAGAGAATCTCGGTCAAGTCGGCATCTTTGGCATGGGTCAAAATGGACTCAAGGCTATTGCCCTCTGAAAATGCCTGTGCACCAGTTTCTGTATGGTCATCTTCACTAGGGCTTGCCTTGGCCTTATGAAAAACATAGTTGTGAACTATTTGCAAGCGGCAAAAATTATAGCAGAATTCTCCAAACTGGAGCGCTGGCTGCTTAAACAAGTACTCCCACTCCTCATACCACGCTTCGATGTCTGCATACACAGATTGCAAACTAGCCTCGAGCGGATCTAGGTCCTTGCTGAGATCCAAATTCGAGTTTATTTGGAGAAAGTTGTATGTGATAAGCAAGAGTGCTATTTCGCTCACCATTCTACCATCGAAGTTTGTGGCACTGGGTAGATTCAATGTAGATTGGCATTGGTTTAGCCTGATTTCATCGACAATGCACATTCGCCCACTCAAAATGCAACTAACCAAATGAACAAGAGTAAGATGATTGAAGATTCGGAGCAAAGTCAATAACTGGTTATGATTTGTGGTGGGCTCGTTGTACATTGCAATGTGTGGAGGAGATATTTTTGGACTTCCATTAAAATTGTTGCTTGGTTCTGGACGCTCTATTAGCGTACCAAAGGCCGATTTTGAGATGAACGTCGAAAGACCTAGTCCCGAAAGGTACCATGAATCCAAATTCAAGTTCTGATACTCGAAGTCTTTGTCTAGAATCGCGTCTGGATCCACTGTATTGGCCACTATGGAAGATAATGAAAGCGAGTAGATCGAAAGGATAACCATCGATTGAAGAAACTCCACATCCCCGTCAAAATTGCGAGAACCTTGGTACGCGGCATATTTCAAAAGAGACTTGTTCAAATCTCCTACAAGATGCTGGATCACCGCTCTGTAGGTTTCCTTCTTCCGCCGGTGGCTGTCTATATCCCCTGGACTGTGCTTTCCATTGAGCAGATATCTTAAAGATAGCGAGCAACAAGTACTTAGAAGCAAAGAGGACTTGCGGCGGATTTGGGTCACAAGGATTTTCGTGGAAACATGGACCGGAAACAGCACCCACCGACCATAGTTGCTTCTGAAGTCATCCATCAAAGTAATCGTCTCTGATTCCGTCAATATCCCCAAACTGATCACGTCAAGATGTGCTCTAAGAGTAGGGGGGATACTGGGTTCCATACCTGACAAGTTGAGAAGCTTGGCAATGGGGCGAGGGACCTTACTCATGGAACTCGCGATCATGTGAAGGGGAGAACTGCTGAAAGTTCTTGACGACGACGCAAACAACGCGGAATTCTTGATTTCGTTGCGTGGCTTCTCCTTTTCAGTATGATCGAAAGTCAGAAACTGTGAGTCACCTAGAGATGCGAAGCCAGAACGGGAACTATCCATAACAAGATTTAGTGTATCATTTGACACCGAGTCCGTTAATTGAGAGGGAATGAATTCGTCGTTCTTGCTTTTCATGGAATTGGCTGCATCCAACAATAGCTTAACGTCATTGTTTACCAGGGAGGACGAAGCGCGGTTCTGGTGGGGTGATCTCATAATGTTCAAGATCTCAGACACGCCCTCAAAAATGAGATTGAGCTTCTCATCGGTGTCTCCATTAGAACGACGCTTTTGTGTTATATGATCTGGCTTTGGTATGAAATGGAGCGGAAAAGAAGCGTTTTCCACCGGTGAATCTAGCAAATGTTCCGGTATTCCATCTACCAATCTGACCTCAGGATTGTATAATTTGTACTCTGTCTCCAACAGACACACCAATTTGGAACTTGTACATCGCACACATCTGACAGCCACGCTGGAAGATTTGAAGCATTTGGTTTTTCCTTTCCTACATGCCTCACAAGCTTTGAGGGCTCGTTGAGGATTTGCCAGACTGATTCTTCTTTTCGCACTCGGCACGTCCTCGGTTTCATCACTTGATCTTTTATCGCTTGCCTCGGTATCGAGGATATTATGGTCCATACAGATTTTGAAGCAAAATTGTGTTTTGACACAAATTGGTAGAATTTCGGGGTTTGGGGAACAATTCAAGAATTCACCTGAAAAGAATACACTGAAAACCTCACTTCGGGGAATGCCGACGGCTGTTCCGGCAGAAGATTCTGTTTTCTCGATAACGGTGCGTCTGCGCAGGACCAAACGTGGGGCAAGATAAGAGAATTAACAGATCAGCCGATCTAAGTATATTTTCATCAGAGACTCTTCTTTTTCAGAAGTTGAAGAAAGAGATGGTGAAATTTGTATGTATATGGACCATAAGACAATATTATGTAAAATGGCTTTATCCTCACACGTAGTCTGTACAAAAGTCCCCTCGCTGCACCTCAGTTGTAGAAGATACTCACTGCAGGCATTCGTGTATCTACCGTTTCAATTTCAAAAGAACAATTTAGTATAAAGAACTTTCAAAATTCATTGGCAATGAGTCTACTGGCGGTAAACAACGGCTTTCATAAAAAAGACTCGAGCTCACGTGAGCGTAAATTCTTAGCTCTGTCCGCCCAGGCGGAGAGTCTCGAATCATCAAATAGACCTCGTGGTTATTATTTTTGGAAACCTCGTCAGAAGTCGATGCAAGGACTGCAAAATGTGACATTGGTTCTCGAAAATTGCGCATATTCCCACGTCTTGAGCAGTCGCAGCCAATATTCAACCACATGAAGCAATCCCCAATACTGGTCACTTGACTTTATAAATTGTATCACTTTTTCCAAATTCAGTAACCTCGAGAGTCATTGTGGAAATGAATACGCCCTCATGGAGACCCAAATGGGATTTGTCGATGATTCCCGTATATGACACCGTGCCGGTGTGTTGTTTGCTTTGGTCGGTCACAGCTAAAATCCCACTGAAAGCGATATTGTATGCCGGAGATTTTGAAGAGAGGGGCTCCAAAATCGTACTTTCTCCATGCGTAGTCTTACTCGCTTGATGGATCCGGCCGCTTCCCTTTTCGTGGGTATTTCTTTGAGCCCCAGTAAAAACTAAGCTCTCAAAAGCTGACGAAAAGCCCGAAAAGAAATCGTTCACGTCCCGCGTGCCTTTTATGGATCTGATTTTCCATGCCGTTCCCATGGAGGTGGTTCCGTCACTTTTACTTATGCTGAATAAAGGGCCGTGCAAGGTAGAATAGTGAGGTTCCACCCAGATATCAAATCGAGCCGTCAGCGAATTGACAATGTTTATGGGAAGTTTGAAAGTTTCTCTTATCACACTCAGTCGAAATAAACAGTCCAATACCTGTCTTTCTACGTGTTGATTCTTAAGCTTCCCTGGAAATTGCGGATCGTCGTAAGACAACTCTAAGTTTGACTCTGAGTCCATATAATGAAGCGATTTGGGAAACAGAAGCCTTCTTTGTGACGGCCAATTCACGCCTAGCCATAGTGGCACAAACACAGTTTTGGAGCACTTATCGTCTTGTGACTTTGATACTTGATAATATTGATATCCCAAATAAAAACCCATACCCATCAAGTAAGATGAGGCGAAGTATAGCAACCGTATTCGCCAACTAGTGCGGGGGCTCGAAAACGAAACCGAGCCCTGACTTAGAAAACTGGGGTTCTTACTTATTTCATCTATGATTTTTTGCCGAATTGGGTTATTATACAGCCATTTTTGGGGTTGTGTGGAGAGACGTCTTGACACTAGAATTCTGGATTTTGTCAATTGTGCAAGGATCGCAGGTACTGAAAATCTGGGGTAAACCCGGTTCGAGAATACCATATTTAGCCAATTTGGATTTTGTTTTAATTGGAGAATATCAGTCAAGACTCGAGACTCGATCTAATGATTTGAAATCGAGTTTAAATCGAGACGAAAGGTCAAATTGGAAGTGAGATCAACTTTTTCTTCAGATATACAGTGGGTGCCTTGAGACCTGAAGGATAGATGACTCGCGAGCCTCGCGCCAGTTTGCATGAAGACATTGAGAAGGTACGACGGGTGTTGAATTGTTCGAAGCGAAATCGCATTATGTGATAGTGAAAAAAAAGAGAGTTTGCAGAAACTTTTGAACTCATTAGGATTTTTTCAAACTGTCATCTATATCATGAGGATCTCTCAGAATTGAATTGAGTCGTCAGGAAAGTGAAGTGCGAAGGCCATGCAATATGCCTATCTGCGCGAATGATGTCTTAATTGGTCTTGGTAACATCACAGAAACATGAAAAGTTCTGGGATTGACACTTTTGTGGTTGTACTCAATTCCATACCACCAATCCATGGGAGAATAGACCCTTGATCAAGGTGACCAAGACACTCAACCTGGCATGCAATATATAACTCGTCACCTCCTTACTCGTCTTCGAGATCCGCCCAACTGGTTGACTTATCGCTCATCTTCTCGAACAATTCGCGAACCTCATCCTTCAATTTGGCTTGTTTGAGTTCTTCCTCCTTCGCCAACTCTTTCTGGCGCTGCTCTTCTTCCAACGCTCGTTTTTGCTTTGGGGTCATGTACTTCGAGGTCAGACCCGCTGGCCTTTCAGAACTTCGGACATTCTTGTACTTTGTATCGGCTGATTTACCAACATTGTGTTGACTTGCCTCAGTCTTACTTGTCCTGTCATTTGAGGGTTTGTGTGAATTGTCAGGGACACCCAAGCGCAGCGCAAACGATTTTGCAGCGGCTGTCATTGGACCTTTTGGATATTCTTCAATATCATTTGAAAACCTCCGTGGACCTGATTCGGCGTGCCCATTTTTGGGCTTCGCATCTCTAATCTTATGTTGATTTTTACCCTCAGAAATGTTGAGGTTTCCGATTCTGCTGACCAAAGAGGGTCCAGACTCCAGTGTGTTGCGGCTCGATTCGTTTGTGGAGTTGTCGCCGTGTTTGTGGCTTAATTTGGGCACTTCTTTATGACTCATAGCCATGCGATCTGATTTCCCTTCAGACCTTCGTCTTTCCCCGCGATCGGAATGATGTTTACCCGAAGATTGAGGTGGTGTCGGGAGTTGGGAATGTGCTTTTTTGGGGGATCTACTAGTTTCGGGGTTCGGGTCCGGCGTATTTGCCCATTTCAGGTCCAATCTAAATGGAGCAGATCTGGCCTGTGCAGTCGGCTGTGAAGCCAGTTTTGGGGTCAGTTTTGGGGCCAGTTTTGGCTGCAAATTGTTCTTTTCCACCGGTGGAGACACCTGCACGTCATTGGTAGCCCATTGGGAAACGAGCCGCGTCATTTTGAACGATTGAAAGCCGATGTTACGTGTAGCTATTGTACCTCAAATGGGACGTGAGATGACTTTGGTGAAATATGCTGGTCACATAGATTTTTTCGCCAATGCGAATTTCAGTGCGAAGATATTGAAGCGGTTTGGAGGTACGCGAGCCAGACATGTTGTGAGATTTTTCATATTTCAGAGCCCGAATATGAATATCTGAAAGCTCAAATTCAGATTCTCAGATTAGACCGTCTTTCAGGGATCATTGTCAGCATTCAGCACAGTTCGCTTTGTGAGCAACACGCTACTTCACGGCGCACGCCTAACCTACAAATTTGATGAGGTATGCCGCCGAGAGGGTGGGGATTTCGAGAAAGTCATATGAACTGCAGTTGCTTGCAATTTTCGAGAATCACTTACTACTTTCAAATCACATTCGCGTAACCAGATCATCTGGAAACTTATGATGACTAATGATTATGTACTTCTTCCACATTCCCATGAAGAAAGCCGCTTCACAGGGCCACTAACCGCAAGTGTTTATTAGCAAGGGTCATATAAGCGCATGACTTCAATACAGAAAAATAAACACCAACATCTCAGATCAGGTGCTTAAAGAGTGCCTTAATTTGAAAAACAAATCAGTTTTGGTTGCGGAACCTCACCGTCTGTACGGATTCTCTTGAGAAACCAAAACTGGTTACACCCACCTTTGTCTCGAGGATTTCCTCGATATGTTTCGCCTCTTTCCGGACATCCCGTGAACCAAACGTGTGCTCACTCAGCAACCACACCGCGGTGAGATAGTTAGTGGTGAGTGAAATATTCTTACCCGCGCACCAGTACACCACATACGTAATATACTCCCGGAAATTGATTTGTCCTGCGACGCCGGCATATTTAGGGCGGGAGTGCGCCGAGCCCTGAAAAAGGTAGTATACCGGCCCCACGAAATCAGACACTTTCGGCATTTTTCAGCAATAGAGGCATTTTCTAAGTTTTGATATATTTTGCCATACTCAATTGACCATGTCCAGCTTTTCTTCATTCAACTTGTCCACGGAATTGCCCGCCTGGAAGAAGCTCGAAGCCACCTACGAGAGCGTCGGCCGCACCTTGAAGGTGAAGGACGAATTTGCTGCGGATGCTCAACGTTTCAGCAAGTTTTCCGAGACTTTTAAAAACTACGACGGTTCCGAGATCTTGTTTGATTTCTCGAAAAACATTGTCAATGATGAGATCAAGTCGCAATTGATTGCGTTGGCCAAAGAGGCTGGCGTCGAGAAGTTGCGTGATGAGATGTTCAAGGGCTCCAAGATCAACGAGACCGAGGATCGTGCTGTTTATCACGCGGCATTGAGAAACCGTTCATTGAGAAAAATGGAGGTGGAAGGTCAAGACACTGCACCCGAAGTTGATGCCGTTTTGCAGCACATGAAGGAATTCTCCGAGGCGGTCAGATCTGGCCTGTGGACCGGATACACCGGCAAGAAGATCACTGATGTCGTCAACATCGGTATTGGTGGATCAGACCTTGGTCCTGTCATGGTCACCGAAGCGTTGAAAGCATACCTGACCCCTGGCCTCAACGCACACTTTGTGTCGAACATTGATGGTACTCACTTGGCCGAGGCTTTGAAGGGATTGAACGCTGAGACCACGTTGTTCTTGATTGCATCGAAGACGTTCACCACTGCCGAGACCATCACCAATGCGAACTCCGCCAAGGCCTGGTTCTTGCAGTCTGCTAAAGACAAGTCGCATATTGCCAAGCACTTTGCTGCGCTTTCTACCAATGCCGACGAGGTCTCCAAATTCGGTATCGACACGAAGAACATGTTCGGTTTCGAGTCCTGGGTTGGTGGTCGTTACTCGGTGTGGTCTGCTATTGGTTTGTCTGTTGCGATCTACATTGGCTACGACAACTTTGACGCATTTTTGAAGGGCGCCGAGGCCTTTGACCACCACTTCACCAGCACTCCTTTGGAGAACAACATCGCCGTATTTGGTGGTGCTTTGTCCGTCTGGTACAACAATTTCTTTGGCGCGCAGACGCACTTGGTGGCGCCATTTGACCAGTATTTGCACCGCTTCCCCGCATACTTGCAACAATTGCTGATGGAGTCGAACGGTAAGTCTGTGACTCGTGGCAACTCTTTCACCAACTACCAAACTGGTACGATTTTGTTCGGTGAACCCGCAACCAATGCTCAGCACTCCTTCTTCCAACTTGTGCACCAAGGTACTAAGTTGATCCCCGCTGACTTCATCCTTGCTGCGCAGTCGCACAACCCAATTGAGAACAACTTGCATCAACGCATGTTGGCTCTGAACTTTTTCGCCCAATCGGAGGCGTTGATGGTGGGCAAGGACGAGGCCCAAGTGCAAAAAGAGGGTGCTACAGGTGGTTTGGTGCCACACAAGG
>JAKTWD010000533.1:0-104231 GCA_030581935.1 Metschnikowia corniflorae | reverse complement strand
TCCAGCTCGTGCCTCGCTCAGGGTCAAACCCATTTCCTCAAGTCAGGCGACCAGGAAATTGAGATAGGCTCAAACAGAGAGGAACTTTACACAACCACTCAGCGCATATAGCAACCTGGTTAAGATCAGGTCGCTACACCACTAACTTTCCACAGGCAAGTGTGCACATAAGTCATATGCGCTGACCCACCTACAACAAGAGGTTTACCTGTATACACGTTTTCAGATATCCAGGTTATAACTATCTCTTCAATCTCAATGCTGTCCCCTTGTAATACCTATACCAAAATTCAAGAGGATCGCTTGAAACATATTGATAGTAAGAGAGTTCGGGAATCCCACACGTTTCTTTCTCATTTATATATGTATCAATAGGATTACGCAAGTTATTGATCCTTGGTCCTTTTTCATACAAAAGCAACTATTATTATTTTTATAATGACTAACGCGCTTGTTAGGAGAATTGCGTGTCTCATTCTTGGAATAATTAAGTGTAGCAACACCCGTTTTCTTACTAGAACCATATTTAAGCTCACTATACATATACTCAAAGTTTACATTAATGAAATGTAGTCACATTTACTAGCTGAACTTTCCTTAAAAAAATATTAGTGTCGTACAATAGCTTATCGCAGACATTCCATCCATAGATATTTTTATCATGATTTTCTATATCAAATGCAGATAAATTTTTAATAAAAACTCTTTATCGCTTTGCCTGCTAGGTCTAAAATTAGGAAGGTGCAGAGTAAAGGCTGACCTGATTGTAGATATCTGTAATCTAAAGAATAAGTAGATGCAGTCCAATACTCTCCAGCATTTCCGGAAGAACTAAAATTAATCTGTCATAGAAACATTGTCCAGCTTCATTATCATTAATCTCAGGCTGTCTTTCAGCATAATCTAAATAGCATATAGACCACTTGTTGCTGCTCTTAAGTGTAGCGACCATTTAAACTAGAACTAGTACTCCAATATTAAACGTCAGTCTGGGCTCTATCTAAGCCCTTTGTCGTTTAAATTACGCTACCGAAATTTGCCATAACATGAATATTACGATACCATACTTTTCGTTAGTATAAGACAGTAATTAGCTAAATTATACTCATTATGGGCAATCTCTCCATTTAACAATTTAGAACTCTGTTGATAATATAAATTTCTGTATTTACTTACTTCGAGACTGTGTTCGTAGAGGTCTTAGCGGAACGTATTGTGCTTTTGTCAAGGTGAGTGATTTGTGAAATACTGAGCTGTTTCGTGCCCAATAGAGCTGCTCGAAAACAGCAAATTTATCCGATCATTAAGAATGCATGTACTCAATCGATCTCTACAACTTCACCAGCGTCAACTTCCATCTCATCATCATCATTGTCCTTGATCTCTCTCGCCACCAGGTCGCATAACTCCACGTCAATAAATTTTGGTTGTGGCTGGCATAATTCATTTCTCTTCTATGTGATCACATCGCCACATTTGGAAAAACAGTACTCTGCGGCGCAGACATAGCTGGTATAGCCATAATGTCTTTTGCAAGCTGATAAAGTATAATCAAATGTCTATTTCCTCTGCGATATTATCGACGATATCTAAGTTTTCAGTAATATCAGGAAGACAGGCCGCGAACTCGTTTCCTTCGATCCCAAACCCTTCATGGTGACTAGGATAGCCCTGTCACCCATATCTGAAGACAGGAGAACTCGGCTGTTTTGATTCATTGGAGTTGATCTCAGCCTGTGAACAGGACTCACCCGAAGACATATTCGTCATCGTAATTGAGCACGCAGAATGGTAAAAGTGGGCTTAGAGAAGGCGGCGTGAATGAGGCGAGTTGCTATCGTGTCTTTTTTTTTTCGATCAAAGAGCGTGGAGCATTTGTCTATCATAAAATTGACGGCCGTGAACACGTGCGTGTTAGGTGCTTCTGCTTAGGGCTTTAGCCCAATATCTGAACAAAATGTGCTGCACTGGTTAATGAGCGCCTCACTGGAGAAAGACCTTATAAGACCGTGGAGATCGTAAAAAGCTCGTTAAATGATTGCTAAATGGTCGTAAAACATGTAAAGGAAAACGTGTTACGAAAAATTACGATTTACGAAAGGGGGAGTCGTCTTAACCGTGACTAGTAATCATAATTGTACAGCGTAGGAGCGTAATTTCTGGTAAAATTTACGCAAAATTACGCCAGCGCGCAACACTGCTTCAAACAATATATGTAAGCCCCTCTGAGGATCGCGCAATTGACGCGTCGTGCTGACCAATTTTGCGTCTGGTCTTGTATCGCAGCTGAGTATGGCATCACATGCCAGAATCTATGGCCCAATGCACCTGCCTTGGAATTTGTACTCTTGATACGCTGGCGAAATCAAACCATACATGAAGCAATCTTACGCACCTGCTTGGTGCGCTAGCGTCCGGGGCTTGATGTTCTCAATCTGAAACAGTGTATGTAAACGAGCGCCTCCTCACGTGCGCATGGTGGCGTACACATCAAATGCATGCAGCCAAATTCCGGTTCGCACTCAGCAACATAACCCAACATAACGTCGACGCGCCGCGACGCCCGCCTTGTACCCAACTCTATTTGTTTGGCAAACCCATAAAGGACACCCCATAAAAAGAAACCCCCTCGGGCATCTGGATCCGTGTCATACACTTCGGGTCTGTTCATTCCCTGGCAGCGGAGCCTTACCCTCCCTCATATAAATTACTTATAGATTTGATTCGTAAAAGCTTGTCCCCCATAGACAAGCCACGTGTTCGAATCATGTGGATCGGAAAACACAACGTGTTCGTAACTCGGCTGGAGTAGGTACATGCATCGTGTGTTTACACCATTTCTTTTGATCTCCTCAGGAGTTTCGCGCCGGTTTCGCCGCTGCTCTCTGATAAGCTCGACTAGGGGGCTTCGCAGAAGGGGGTGACTCTTGTGCAAAAAAGCTTGTTTGTGAAATAAGGTATGGGGATCGACGCGGGTAGCACGGGAAAAAGTTTAAATCTTGGAGCGTTTCTCATCAGAAACCTTCTTTCCTCCATTCATCCTTCCATTCATGCATGAGTCTCGATGGGTCGCTCCTATTCTTTTGTATTTTCTAGTTTAACGTAAAACACCAGAAAATGTAACGTCGTGGTGGTTGAGGCCCTATTGTTTTCTGTGCTGCAACGTCATCGATTCCACCGTCCTTATTGATGCGCTGCTCAACTCAACGTTGCAGTATCCAACAATAGTCTCATCAAACCTTAATATAGTCGCCTTATACTTCGTATCCAATTCAAGCAACTTTACACTCGCTAAGTCGGCTTACATAGACGGCGCCCTGCAACTTTATGCTCGCGCACTCTCCGTGCGTGGCATCGTCCACTCCTGGAGGCTTGCGGTGCTTGCGAGGCTTGGGTGTCCACTGTCGTAGCAACTTCGACCAAATGCTCTTATTTCTTTCTACAAATGCACCAGTTGCAGGCTATCCCATTGTTTGCCAACCTGAGAAATCCTGAGCTAGCGTAGAGCAAGTGTGCGCAGATTGCGCAAACACATGGGAAAATGCGCTTTTTCGGCTAATTTTGCCGAGCGCCGACAAAAGCAATTGTGAGATTTTCGAGCCAATTCCAGATCTGTGCACGCCGCGAGGGTGTATGCAGGGCTGCGTCTCGTCATGACGACGGCCATGCGACTGGTCCACATCAGGCCACATTGTGTGATCGGCCCGAGCCCACTTTGCGGCGGCATGTCTCTGCTTTATTGTACTTGTTTCTGACGGAGGAAAGCGCAATCCTTGAAATTTTTACATTTATCATGTCCTTTTTAATGTCCACAAACGAATGACAGGGTAGATGAGAGAAAATTATCTCAGGAACGAGTGGCTGGAACGTGCCGAGTCAGCGAGAAACAAGTCAAGAAACAAGTGAGCGAGAAACAGGCGGAAACAAGCAGCGAGAAACGTCAGCGAGCAGTGGACTCCTTTGGGCACGGGGATGCCGCTAGCGAGCACTTGACCCACAAATTGCGTCCTGCTGGCGGGCATCTGTAGCCGCGCGGAGTTATAAGAAAAACTTATGTGCACGCCCAAACGCTAATGCGCGTCTCGCAGAATCTCGGACTGCTCACTCAGAAGTGCGAGCTGCACGTCGCCGTGAGTAGCCTGAGAGCGCAGGTTGCATATTTGTGGTGTGAAATTGGCCTTTGTTGAGAGAGTCGCTGGCAATGCGTCGTATGCAACCATTTGCTTGATACGCTCATCCATGCAAACTATATGTAGGTGCATGTCGCCTTTCCACCGCCCATCGCCCACGCTAGAACGCGGCGCTTGCGTGGAGTGCACAGCCGACGCTCTAATGCGGCGTTGCCAATGCATCTGGCACCAGCTCTTTTGGGCCTTGTGCGCCGCAGGCGATATTGCATATACGTTATGAGCCTCTTGTCGATCCCGATTTCTGCCTGGCACTGCTACATCCAGATATATAAGACTGGACCGCTCCGGCCTCACGCCCTGCTGCGTTTTTTTTGCTTCTTTTCGCATCCCGGTTTTGCTGCGACTGCTCTTCCTTCTTTCGGAAATTGCCTGAGATTGACTACTGTACTCTGCGGGCAACTACATTTGCTTCTGCAAGCAGGTACTCGCGCCCACCTGCTTTTCTCATCCTTCGTTCAACAAAAGAGCGTAAAGAGCGTTTTCTTGGGCCCGCCCACGCCTAAACCCACAAACACAAACTGTGCATTTTGCCGAATATCCGCTTTTCTATTCTTTTTTTGCACTAGTGCTCAAGAATGACACAGCTCCCCTCAGTCTCCGAGCTTTTGATAGGGGCACAGGCCTCCAAGCCGGAGTCACAGCTACCCAGGAAATCCCGAGCCAGTCCGCGACAAGCAGACGCTTATGTGGGCCAGGACGCAAGTCATGCGGTAGGTCCGCCCACGAAGATGTCCCGTCTGGTCCCAAGCCCCCGTGCATATCCCGGAATAACGGCTGCCGAGCGTCAGAGCAGCAGCCAGCAGGGCAGAGGCTACCAGAACGCAAATGACGTTCATGCACGCTCGAATGGTGGCGCCCACCACAGCTCCGCGTCGAGCGCCCGCAACCTGGTTTCAAGCACTGCGCTGGATCTGCAAGCGCCAGGTGCGTTGCCTCCTTCAGGGCCCGAATCGAGTCACCATAACGGCGCGTCGAGGCCCCACAACGTGCGTCTGTACCTGCTGCATCTGCTGCATCTGCTGCCCCAACTACATTACAGGCAACGGCATGAAGGCCTCTCGGAGAGGGGTGTTCAGCACCAGAGCTTAGGGTCGCAGCACCAGGGCGTCGGGTCGCACCAGGGCCTAGGGTCGCCGGAACTGCCCTATGCTGTACCTGCGCATGCGGCTGGCGACCCGCTGCTTCGCCCACGGCCTGCGTCATTCTCGTATGCGCCGGGCCCGCCGCCGATGAGTGCGCCCGGGGCTTCGTATTACGCACCTGCAAAGCAGTTTCACAGTCATGCGCCAAATCCATCCTTACAGCAACCCCACGGGTACGTGCATGCGCCAGGCCACTACCAGGCGCCTGCGCCGGCCCCGATAGCCTACTACAATGGCCCCACTGCAGGCGGTGGGTACCCTACCAACTACTACGCGCCAGGCACGGCTCCTGGACAATACCCCGGAGCCGTTCCGTATCCCGGCGTATATCCCGGCCCCGTGCCCGGCCCTGGGTACGTCAACAACGGGGCGTACCTCACGCCCGATGTGCCCGTGCCTGGCAGCTACGGTCACGATTACTATGCGCCTGCCCAGTACCGCCCTGGCCAGATGCCGGGTACGCCTTACTCGCAAATGGACGCTATGATCCGGCAGCCGCAGCACCACTATCCGATCCCGGACGGGTCGTCCGACGACTTGGCGCTGCTTGCGTCGGACCCCAACCATGCACTAATCAACAAGCGCTGCATCATCAAACGCCGTACCCGCACTGGGTGCCTCACCTGCCGCAAGCGCCGCATCAAGTGTGACGAGCGCAAGCCGCATTGCTTCAACTGTGAACGCTCGAAAAAGCTCTGCCTTGGCTACGAGATCCTGACCAACAGCAACAGCGCAGTTTCCTACACTCTCGATATAAAGCCTGAGAACAACTCGGCAGGAGAGCTGGTCGGTGATAACGGGCATGCGCATGTGAAAGCCGAGCAGGCGCCTGTGGAGAGGCAGCGGTCGTCGGTACACGATCTAATGTAGTTGGATGTAAGCGCAAGTTAGAATACACGAATATAAATGATTGGCGATACTGAAATGGCACGAATACATACCCGAGGGCTCATTCGAGTCTCTCAAACCTTCGTACAACACTTGTATGTACTTGTGGAATTCTTGTTTATATCTTTACGGCTAGTCGAAGGAGAAAATCCTCCAGACCAATCTCGCTTCAGTCTGCTTATTCTCATTCCAAAGCATTTCCGAAGCATTATGTTGCTGAATCTAGAGACATTATGATCAACGGCCTTATCGCTCGGTATTGCGATCTTTGGAGGTATCAGTGTATACAAATCCAAAACAAAGCGAACTCAACATTGGAGGATATGGTCTGAACAGGCTGGGATGATTGGCGGCCACCGGACCTTTCACACAGACTTATCACACAGACTCATCACACAAACTTATTACACTGATTCATCACACAGGCTGGAAGGTTCAGCATGCCTCTCTCACAGAGTCACGCCAGAGCCTGAGAATACCCACATTTTTCTAATAACTTGCTGCCGAAGTTTCATCCAAACTCATTCGTATAGGCCTCTCCTCGAAACTTTATATTAGTCACAAATAGTGATTGGTGTGAAACTGACCTCTTTCGAGCGTCACAGTATAGTGCTTTTTCGGAGGCCTTTTGCTTTTCACCCTGAAATCTAAATTTCCACGGTTGTGCACTTCTATGATAGCTGTCCTAGTTAATATAGCAGATGTGCATCTGATCAGCCAATTGGGGAGTTGTGATTTTGTACGCCACACTTCATATGAAGAATTCATGAAAGTGAGCCAGTTCCGCAAAATCCATTCGATCATGGAACTGACAGCTGAAGGGGTATGAATATAAAGCAGGGTATGACAAAGCGAGAAGGAAGCTTTATATCTGGGGCTTCTCGGAATCATTGAGATATCTGAAGAGAAGTCCTTGCTCTGAGGCACTGACTTTATACGACCTTCTACCCTCGCAGAAGCCGATTTCAATTTCTCTCTTTTCTTCCGAAAGGCTTTCTTAAGGAACTCCGCATTCATACCATGATCATCCATCGGGATTTTCTCGGGTGATGAATCATAGTCGATTTAATCAGTGTTGGATCGCGAGGCATTTTCCACGACCTGGAAAACCTGTTCGAATACTTTCACCCGGAAGCGGTTTCCACGTGAGAGTAATTAGTATTAAATCACTCCCTTTCGCACCAAACTGGCATTTGGGTCAGCAACAGCAGACGCGTCTGAAAAAACTTTCTTTTCTTCGAACACCTCCAATGCCATCACAATTAATCGAATCAACTCCAGTTTTGAAGATGATGAAACTAGGATCTCATTTACCCTAAAAAGATTGAAAGAGGGTAATATCAAGTCAGTGCGAGAAGCAGCACGCGCTTTCAATTTGTCCCGCAGCACTTTTCAACGGAGGAGGAAAGGTTCAAATCACGTCGAAGCAGCCGCAGACCAAACAAATTAAAAAAAATCTGAAGATGAAAGTTTAGTTAAATGAATTCTCTCCAAGGACTCTCGCGGCCTCGCCCGGAAGTCAATGCTGTTTGCAGAATGGAAGAATATTTGCTCGCGTCGCATTGAACAGAAGTGAATTTTAAGTTGGTACCTATTGCGTTTCCAAATTTGTGGAACGACATCCAAATCTCGACACAAAGTACTCGAGACCTTTTGATTATCGACGGGCAAAGTGCGATGACCCAAAGGTACTAAAAGGTTGGTTTGATCATGTGTTTTTGTGCTTCATATGGAATCGAGTCAAGCGATGTGTACAGTGTGGACGAGACAGGCTTTTCGATGGTTTTAATGTAACAAAGAGAGTTGTATCAGGGTCTGAATATGGGGGAAAAGACAATTAGTTCAGACCGGAAATTGAGAGTGGGTGACCGCAATTGAGAGTATCAATGCTACGGTCTGTTTTTGCACCCATTTATCACTTTTAGAGGTAAGCAAATTTGCGAGTCTTGGTATGCTGAGCTTGAAGAAGACTGGTGCTTGGGAGTTAGTGCGAATGGTGAGGCATTCAATGATATTGCTATCCGGTGGCTCCAACCCGTTTTTATCCCCCAGACAGAGTCTATGACGAAAGGCACAATAGGCTTTTGATACTTGACGGACATGGTAGTCATTTGGCATCAGAGTTTGACAAAACTGCAACGAAATAAAATAATTGCTCTATACATGCCGCCTCACACATCTCATTTGTTACAATCTCTTGATCTTTGCTGTTTTGGGCAGTCAAAGACAAATATCACCAGTTTGCCGGAGAAAGAAGTAGGGTTGATGTGCTCGCGGGTGGCAGTGTGAGCATCAATAAAGATGACTACGTTGCACTATATAAACTTGCTCGGAAAGAAGCTTTCACTGCTCGAAATGTTAGGAGCAGCTTCGAAACTGCCGATTTAATACCATTAAATCCTCTGCGGGTGTTATCGAAGACCACAATCGAGATAAGAGACGAGGTGTCTCCAGAACGTCGTCTGACGCCACGTAGATCTTCTAGTCTTGCTGATGATTCGAGTACGCCTTCAAAACACAGCTTTTTAATGAGCCTTGCTTGCTTACATTATGAATTACTAGAAAATTGTCCTGGGCATGTGGCTCTCCGTTGAAAGCCTCTTTTGACAAACTTTTAAGCTACGCGCTTTCGCAGGGTCATACATATGCGATAATGGCCAAACAATTCGGCGATGTTCTCGTCACTCATGCCAGGCAGAACAAAAAAAGCAGTAGATCCAAAAAGCGTGTAACGGACGCTAGTGACTTGTCTAATAAGGAAATCAACGAGCGCAATTCCAGCTTTCTGGGGAATGCTAATCCCCTTTTGGAAAATTTCGTGGACTCAGAAGATAAAATTTCACAGCCACATAAAAAACGCAAATCCACTTGTGGACTTGTGGGACAATAGGGCATCGTAGACAGGCATGTCAAAATAAAGCTCAATAATTTGTTTTATGTTTTAGCGTATGTTTAGCGTTTATATTCGAAGTCAAAGATATTATATTTTTACAAAATGCAGGCGGTGACCCAAATGAGGGTTTGGTGCGAAAGGGAGTGAAGTACCTTAGGGATTACTAAAATTATTCTCAACATATAAAGTCCGCTACGTAGGTATACCATCCAATAGACAGTGTTGCGATTGTAGACCCATCACGATCGAAAATATCGTTAAAAGAAATCGCAAAATTTTACGATACTTTATCGATTACAAAGAAATCGTAAGGATTTACGATAAAATTTGTAGTTTTGAAGCTGTCCGTCTTTTCACAATTTTCTACATGGACAACAGAACTAAGCACCAAAGCCTCTTTGAATCTCTTTTGTGTCATAATAACCATGAGGTGTGCACGAAGCTAATCTATTCTAACATTTTTTCTGAGTTTAAATTTCGACATGATCACCTGTCTGCTTTCGCCCAAAAGAGCTCCTCATCCAGCACTTCTTTCTCTCCAACCAGCACTTCATCCAGGTCCTCTTTCATGTCTTCATTTATGTCTCCGGTCAATCCTAAATTTTCTCAAAGCCCACAGAATAAGCCCGGTATTTGAGAAACACCAACATCGTGTTCTACGTGCCAGCACTTCAATTCTTTTCTTCGAAACCACATCGCCCATTTGTAAAAGAAAAATTTTCAGAAGGCGCAGACAGAGCTGGAGATGCTAGAGAGGCTTTGGCCATCTTAGAAAGAACAGAAAAATCATTTCCTCGAGCTCGATAGAAGTGATTGGGTTTCTGACCCTCAACTCTCCTTTGACACTAAAAAGACCTAGGTTCGTCATACTCACCGTCAAAAGGTCCGTCTTCAAGAAAACAGCCGGAGCCATCACACTTAGCGTAAAGTTGAAGGCTCTTTCTCTGCTTCTGAAAGATTCTGATTCCCTTGTAAACTATTTGTGTAGCGCAAATCAACGATCTGCATAATTTTTAGTCTCCGAAATGATATCCCATGTAAAATTCTGTTGTTCGAGAGCCTAAAGCTTGAGTCTGGGATCAATAATGGTCGCGCGAAAATGTTCTTCATGTGCCCAGATCTTTTTCATCAATGTAAAAGTAGTCATGAAGCTGTGTAAGAAGTCTCGAGTCCTTAAGTCAGATGCGAATTCGAGTGTTTAATCAGTTCCGTTGTAATCCTCTAAGATTCCCAAGAGGATAATGACCGTGGATGGTTAAGCTCATTATAGTTTCTCTGCTTGCTTGTAGATGAAGGGTTGAGGCTTCAAAGATTCCTGAACAAACGATGCGAATTCCTAAAAACTTCCATTCGAGCTTGCTAACTTCGAAACTTTCGAGCCCCAAATGCTTTTGATATTTCTATTCGAGCGACCAACTTGTGCCACTACATAGTTGATTTCTTTCAATGAGGAGCTCGCCTGATCTTTATGTATGTCGAAAGCCATTTCATTATCCAATATCAAAGTTCCCGGACCTTTTTGGTTTTTGTCTTGCAATTCTAGTATCTCGGCCTGGGGTTCAAACGTTGTTGTCTGAAGAATGGAGATTGTTGATCAATACCCCGAATGCCCGCAACAAATGCTCCAAAATCCTGCTTCTTGAAAAACGTGTAACGCAAAATTCAATGGATAAATTCAATATGTGACCGGCACAACGTATACTTCCATCCGATTTGAAATTCCAGGTCTTAAATCGGTCAAGATGAACACACTCAACCTAAAATTCTCTCTTTCAATATATCCAATACGATCTTAAAACATAAACTTTTGATAACGTCCTGGGCAAACGGAAATCATACGCCTCCTGTTACAAATTTCACTTTGAGCACCTCAAATCCAACCACATAATTCTTGAGTTTAAAAAATTTATCGAGAAAATTAAATGTGATCTCTAAAACCTTGGTTCAATTACTGGATTTCCATTCATTAAGTGAAAAAGCGAGCTGGCGTTTATACATAACAAGCTCCTTTCTCAAAACATCCACTTCTGTATAGTACATTTCCTCAAGCGTCTTGTGATCAGCGAGCACAATATAACCTTTTGTTGTTCAGCCCTTGAGTATTTATACTGGACTTAAAATCAGGATCACCTGAAAATCAGACATTGTAGATGAATCTGGCAGGATAGTTAGGCGCAACAGAGATGCGCTGAGATTTGCAACCGGTTGCAGCCATGGAGGATATCGGAGATTCAGGCCCGTACACCAGCGAATATGGGCAGTTTGCAGCCCGGCGAATTTCGGCATTTTTTTGGTTGTTTGGGCAATTTTTCAATTCAGATGTGTTTCTTGAGATTAAGGGAGGCGGTCACGCTGCTCGAATTTTGATTATTGGGCGTTGATGGCGTCTTGATCTGGCTTAATTTTGGCACCAGCTTGTAGGACATAGGCGTTGCGCGGAGCGCAATATTCACGACAGAAAAGGAAATTGTTTTCGATATTGACTTTCTCAAGATCGATTCTCAGAATAAGCCCATGTGAAATTCTTGAACGTTTTGCAGTACTCTTGCACAAGGGCACAATAAAGCGGGAAAATCGGCTAAGAGTGCGCAAAAAGACCGTCTTTCCATCCTTCATCTTTAGAGTACCAGTTAGCGGCCCACTCAGTCGACGACAACAAAGCCTACGAAGACAACTATTACATAACGTCGAGTATAAACCTCGTGAAGAGGCCTCGATGAAGTCTCATTCGAAGTCTCATTCGACGTGACGAGCATGGACGCGTTCCCCTTCAACTCATTTGGGTCCATTTCAACGACTCCAAGTCGCACAATTTCGAGGCCTCTCTCACATTCGAGATCAACGGCAATGTCTTTCGAAAGAAGTACTTTCAAATCATGTTGAAAACAGGCACGGTGACAGCCGTCTGCTTGATCTTTTGGCCTGAAGCTGTTACGTTTTCAGCAATCTTCTGAATAGTTTTACACAGGATTTAGTGATAGGATTGTCACAGAGGTTCAATGTGAAGTTATTGGCCACAATCATGTGTATAATTTGGGGGTGAAAAATCTACAGAACACAGATTTTCTCTTCTCACTTAGTCTCTTCTGGGGAATGACAGCTTTCTGTCCTCCATGGGGTAAAAGTCGGTTGTATGTTGGCCCAAAAGCTTTAGCGCATCAAGAAGGTGAGTAGTAAGAATGAAATCATGGTAATTCAGTTTGTCATGTTTAGTGTCCTCCAAAGCTTGCTCACTCTGGGAAATCAACGTGCGTTTTGCTAGATTCGGGAATGATGTCCTGGAACTGTTTGTATACCTGGAATGCGTTTAGGCCACTGTGCACTTTTGGCATTTCGACTTTACACCTGTTTCACCTTTATGATTCATACGGGTTCATTCCACTATGAAGTATCAAAACCCAAACACGGCTGACGTATAAGTGGAAGGGTGGGGGAAGGTATGGAATCAGGAGGCGTACTATGTTCCAGACTAACAGACAAAACATGCGAGAGCCAGTTTCTTGCAAAAATACAGCGCTAGAGTTTGACGCTTCGTTTACACTTGATTATTGTGACTTGGTTTTGCAAGATTCCATGTTCTTCGTTCCTTTAATTTCGGTGGAACCGCAATCAGAGCCAGCCTGATACACACTGTGCACATCTTGTATTATGCCGAAAAATCGTAAGTGTATCGTGAAATTCTACGATTTTATTACTAACGAAGGGCCTGTCGTTATCGAAGCTCCCATTACGAAAAATCGATAGCCTTGCCAATATTTACGATGAATTTACGATGCGACTCAACACTGCCAATAGATCATTGATCGTTCGCTAGCGAGCGAAAATCAAAGTCCGGCTCACAGTGGACCATAACCCTGAGATGTGAGCCAGGTTACTTTTTCGCCCTGGTCATTCACGGGCGGGGCAACGAAGGTATGTGATCTCGTTTGAGCGGGCAAGAGAAGGGTACGAAATTGCTGAAATTGCGTTTTCTTGTATTGAGTCGAATCGTGCCGAAGGCCTCATCAACGGCGAGCCTCGGCCCGCACGGCGAATGATATCCTGCATATAGTCTCAGAAGCACCCTCACGCCCTGCGGGGTTGCGGACATGCTAGATTTCGGCGTGTACATATGCTCGCCCGCATCAACATCCCTCACAATGCAAAAGCCCCAACCTTAATCCAAACTGCAACCGAGAGACATCATTCAGTCAAACATGTATGCAGACACCTCTGATCCTGCAAGCATGTGCATCCCTAGCAGGCTTCTCAAAAAGGGTCACGACCCAAGCCGGTTGCATGCGTCTGGCCATGCGGCAGCTCTTCGGCAAATGTTGGGGGTACATACGGCGGCGAGGTGAATCCCGCAAAATTCCGCACGCCCGAACAGGATCTAAAGGGGAAATACAAAACAGCGCCATTCAATGCACGGAGTACCCGATTCGGAACCGTTAACGCAAACATTGCCGTAAACATGCAGGGTCGTCTGTGCGGCCTGCACACACCCGGAAACGCAAAACAGGGATGGTCACGCTTGCGGCCGACGTGCGCTCGCATGCTGGAGGACTGGACGTTGATATGTACTGATGCACCCAATATTGTCTGTGCTTCACGCCTTCTGTTTTTGCTTGTCGGTACGAATATCACTGCAAACACTTTGAGGAGTCAATAATGAGTTTCAGATTAGGTATAAACTCCACCTCTTTCCAACGAAGTTAGTTGGCAGTGTGGAATTGAACCTTGTTGAGAAAGGATATTTCCGCTTCAACCTGCTGGTCCAATTTTCAAAACTTAAATGCACGGTCAAAGTTACTTGAACGTAGTAACCCATTTATCACTGGAAAGTTTAAGAAGCTTGAGGTCTAGCTAGGGGCCTCCGCCAAGATTGCGCTCCTTTCCCAACTTTATTTTCTCACCCTACGGTGTATAATACCACGTTTCTGTTGTTATTCTTGGGCTCTCTATTCCGCGAATGTTAAGGAATTTAACCCGACAGGCCTACTTCCGTTTACTCCCCGAACGTGCATGATCCGTGCCATTAACTCGTCATTATAATAGGTATGCTCCTAAGCCTTGGGCGTGCCGAGTTTTCCGCATCAGACCACTTTCCTCAAAACGTTATCAGTGCTCGTCGTTATTAATGACGCTCAAGCGTAAGCCAAGTTCGGTAACATATGACAACGAGATGCAGATCTGCCGTTGTATCCACTTTTTTCGTTTTGATGATTACTCTTCGGAGAGGCTCGAGGAGACACACAAATTAGTGACAAAGTAGCGAAACAGACATAATAGAAAAACCGGGAATACTCAGAATGCTCCGAAATTTCAGGGTCTCCACGTGACCCCCAGGACGCGCAATTCTGCCATGCGCAAATTTTCATGTTTTTCCGGACGAGGCTCGATATGCTGTATGCACGTCTCGATGCATGGCGGCTGTTGTTTCGGAATGCGGAACGGGGACATTAGCATATGACATGCGGCTGGACACCCTTGCGTTAGAACGGTCGGAACATCCCCGGTGCCATGATAGACTTGAAACTCTCGCTTGCGTTACTATCCAGTTGAAGTGAGTTTCAAAAATTGTATTTTTGGAATGACAAAAGCATATTCCCGGGTTCTATAAAGGAACTTGCGTCGCGGGTAATATACTTGTTTGTCGCTACCTATAGTTAGTGCAATACTCATCTATTATGCAGCCAGGAGCATAAGCATGACGGTCAGAAATGCCCGCCTCATGATTCCGGAAGTAATTGGCAACGCCAAGACATTTTGACCTTCTACCGGGCCCACCAAGCCTCCTTCTGAACTCTTGCTTCACCATCTTCCCAGCTGCATGGCGCACGCTGACATGGCGCACGCTGCCACTAGGCCCTCTCCATTTCCTGCACCACGTAGTCAAGCACGTATGTCTCCTCGAGTAGCGCATCGAGTCTCAGGTAATGCCGCTCGTTATATGGAATGATCAGGTCGACGATTTTGCGCATGTCGCCATCGGACATGTCGATTTTGTCGAGCACCACCGCAAGCACCTTCTGCGCGATCTCGAACTGCTTAAAGTTGATGTTCCAGTCCCGCACTTTGCGTAAGAGCGACGCCATCTGCTGCGTGTCGAGCAGCTGCATAGTTTTCTGCAACTCGTCGGACCCCACCGGCAGCACGCATGCACCGCCCGCAGCAATCAGCGCCTTGACCACGTTGTAGACGCGCATCAGGTGCTCGAGCGTCAATGCAAGGAGAAACGCGCTGCTCCACTCGCTGCGGCCCATGTGGTTCTGCAACGCCTGCTCCTGCTCGATGCGCTGCTTCTGCTTCGCCTCGTTTTCCTCGATCAACTCGTCGGTGTTGTCGGTCCAGAAGCTCGTATATCCATCTGCGTCTGCCGACACCACACTGAGCCCGTCCTGTTTCACGTCCAACGCCCAGATCCGGTTGCTGTGGTTATCGAGCGTGGCCACACACTCGCTTTCCTTTATGTCCCAGACTTTGACCAACCCGTCGGCGCCGCAACTCACAATCTGCTTGTTCTGGTTGAAAAAACGGCATCGTTGCACCGCGTTGGTGTGCCCCTCGAGCGTCTTCGTGCACGTGTAGTCGTGCAAGGACCAGACCTTCACCGTTTTGTCTCCGGCACTCGTAGCCACAATCTTGTCGTACTGGCAGAAGCTGACGTCCCAGAGCCCGCGTTTGTGCCCGCGTAGAACACCCACCGTCTCGCCCGAGTGTGTGTTCCATATCTTCGCGGTTTTGTCGAAAGAAGCCGTTGCAAAAAGCTCGTCATTTGGCGCGATCGCCAACGCGTTGATCTCCTTGTCGTGTGCTCTTCTCGTATACTCCGACGTCTTCACAGCCAGTCCTTTCACTGCAGGAACCTTCCATTTTTTCACCGTCAAGTCCGCCAGGGCCGTAAGAATAAAGCTGGGAATCTCACTCAGAGCAGTTTTGGGCAACGCACATCCTGTGACGGCGCCGGCGTGGCCCGAAAATGTCGCGTACACCGTGAATGTCGCGACGTCGTCGTCGTAGTGCCACAAACACGCGTCGTGGTCCTTGCTCCCGGTCAAAAGCCACATCCCGTCCTCCGACGCGTCCACGCAATTGAGCAAGTCCGTGTGGGCCTCCAAAAGATGCACCTCCAACGGTTTGGTGGGGTTTACAACTCTGAGTGCAGGTGCATTCGTAGCCATCGCCACCATCTCCAAGTTGGGGCCAGCGTAGCGGATATCGGCGATGATGCCGTGGTTGCCCGCGACCAGCCGGGCCAATGGAACCTCAATATTTCCCGATTCGGCGACTTTTGTGCCGGAGATATCAAGCTCAACCAACGTTTGGTCACTAAGCACCATCCAGAGGGTGCTCTGGTCGCCGGTCTCGGCAACATCCACCACCATCAATTCTTCCAGGGTCTCCAACGGCTTCTTGGACCCGCCCAACGGCCTGCCCAGCTCGAGATCCCAGAGTTTTAGCTGGCTTTCTGTCCCGGCAGTGTAAAACACGTCACGGGTCCCATTTATCGCGAGAAATCCGCACTTTTCCACCTGGTGGCGCACGGAAAACGTGTTGACGATTTTGCGCAACGCCTTGCACTTGTATATTACCACAATCTCGTCTCTGCCACCCGTCATAAAGTACTCTCCGTCGCTCAGAAACGCTAACCCTCTCACTGCACTCCCATGTTCGTTACTGGTGGCCACACACTTACGGGTAACAAGATTCCACACTTTACATGTGCCCATGGTGTCTCCGGACGCAAGCATCCAATCAGAAGAGTGCAACTGGCCGTAAAATGTGAGCGCACATATCGTAGTCCCGTGTCCTTTGAGCGAATGCGTCACATACCCGCCGTGAATGTCCCAAACGGTCACCACTCCGTCGGTAGCACCAAACGCAAAAAGTGACAGCGACTCTTCGGCGGCGGCTATGTACACGGGGGCCTGAAACTTGTACCGTTTACTTAGACACCGGTCTTGGATACTGTATACGGTGAGCTGCTGGCTTTGCGAGACCGCAGCGAGCCAAAGACCATCTGGGGTGATAGCAAGTGCCGTGATAGTCTCTCCTTCACCCTCAAACGTGTGTACGACGGTGTTTGTGTCTAGATTAGTGATCACTATATCTTCGTTCAATGGGGTTGCAACCAATGGAACCTCCTTTGCAAACGCTGCCGCCGTGGAGCCGACATAGAAGGGACTCACATCCTGGGCAATGTACGCGCGTCTTATCAGATCTGCCATTTTCACTTTGAGAATTGAACCGACAGTAGAGAGTAATCCGGTGGACTAATCAGCCTAAAGTATTCGTATTTTCAGTTATGTGAAGAAAGATGCGATTCGCGCATAGGCGGGGTTGTGTGCAGGCCGATGAGATGGGCCTGTCGGTTTTTCGGTGTCTCCATACGAGAGGAAAGAATGGATGTTTCAAATGACCCGAAAAAAGAGTTTCTTGACTCTGCTCTTAATTTTGTGTGGAACCGTTTGAAAAAAAAAACGGGTTGTTTGTCGAAAAAGTAAGCCCGATGCGGGGCTCGAACCCGCAACCTTTTGATTGACCTTACCGTGGATTCTAATTTCCTTTGGATTAAGAGTCAAATGCTCTACCGATTGAGCTAACCAGGCTATCGCGCTTGAAAAAACTTGCGGCATCAATAGGACTAATGAATTTGCCGGAATTGGGATATCGCATGCCAGGAGATGGCAGAGAGCGGTGTTGTTATTTACTTAAAATACGCGCATAATAACTTTTGGCGAAACATGATATATTATGAAATATATATATGATGTTCATAATATCGTCGCGATTTTTTTTTAAAGAATCAATTGTATTATAGGGGGCTCCCACCTGAAGCTACAAAATTCATACTTCTAGAGAAAAGCCTATAATACATTTTGGAAAAGGCACTGAGTAGTGAAAGAGCCCGACTTTTCCAAGCCTTACTCTCTCCTCCTTATCCTCTCCGCTTCTGCAAGTCGTGTCAGTCAGTTCTGACCCGAGTATGCTCCAAGAACTTCTTCAACTTGCGTCTCAGAAGTGGTTCAGAAGTGGTTGAAGCACAATGTCCGATTCCGCATCCTTTCTTCTCGAACAACAAATTGGCGAAAAGTCTCCACGTACCAATTGAGGTTGCGCATATTTTCGCACTCATGATTGAATGGTGCCAACACCGAATTCAATTTCATGGGCAATGTCATGCCTAATTGATTCCACCAGGATTTCGTGCACCTGCATTCGCTGTAAAGATGCTTGAGCATACCTGTCAGATCTACCCTTTCAAGGTATAAATGACATTTGAAGCCTGTGACTGGGGTCTTCGTGTCATGAATCGGAACATGAGATCCGAAACTAAAATGATGGAGAGCTTTCAAATCTTTGTGCTGTGTCCATTCGTATTTGTGGAGTTGCCTCCAGAATTTTTCCCATCGTCGTTTGGGACGAGCCGGTGGGCCCTCCCCGGTTGTCTTGGTGGAAATTTCTCTTGTTGCTTGCGACTGACAGATCTGAAACTATGCCGATCGCAATCCTTGACGTCTTGCTGTGAGAGCTGATAACCTTCTTGGCTCGTATCTGGAACCACGTAAGATGATTTCAATACGGGCTCCAACGAAAGCGTTAGACTGGTGTATTCACGTGTGCGTGGAACAAGTGATTTCCACGCTTCAAGGTAACATATTTCTGTTCTCGTAAACGTCGACTTGAGATGTGTGAAGAATTTACCCGTGCTTGCTGTTTGCACGAAGTTGCGCACATATTGCAGATATCTGTGAGAAGCTCGACCTTGCTGAAAGTCCCCGAATAGTTTTTGGACGAGCGCGTCTTGTTGGCGAAAGAATTATCACGTTTATGTGTTAAGGTCCGCAGAAGGAAAATGCATCAGACTGTTGTCAATGAGGGGCCGATCTGCCGCAATGACTAGAATGGTAACATATGTAGGCTCCACGACCTTCCACTAGATTCTGAAATAGATGAAGGGCCATTTCTTGTCGGTTCAATTTCCACATTCCGCTCGCGCGTCTCTCAGCCGTTTTCCCTCTGTATGCCTTGGCCTTTAGGACTGATAGAAGTATCCAGAAATATCCAAGCACAAACGTTCAGGATGTTCCTTAGAGAGTTCACACGTGACAGAATGCAGTGAGACGGCCTGTAAGCTGGAAAATCTCTTTCATTACCCAGTGTCTCTTCAGTGATGTGCAATAGGTTTTCCTATACCAGAATAGGTCTGGTAGCTTCCGGTGAGAGCCTGTTGTAACACGATTGATTCTCATAAAAATAATCTAATTTTCACAAGAACAAAATGATGGATGGTTATTTGCTCTGTTTGCCTCAATTTGTAGACATCGATTATACCGATGTATAGTCTTCTTAGGAGTTCTCTTAAGAATCATGTAACACACTAGACCGCCTGAGGCCACAGAACCGTTTTGTGGAAGTGCACCACACTTCTCAGAAATAGTACTGTGTTTTCAGCTAACGATGGAGCCATCAAGATCCAGATTCCATGTGCAATGTTTTCTAATTCAAGGAAGACACTTCTTCTAGACTGCAGTGAGTGCTCAGAATCATGGGCTGCTATTCGGGTGGCATACCATTGAGATCCCGAAGTACTGTCTTGGAGATGCATTCAAACTCGCTGAAAACTTTGCAAAGAGGCGCACATCCTTCGAGGAACTGCAAACCAGAGGTCAGTTTCTGCAGTCTTCCGCGTATTCTTCAACATTTCAACCCAACGGCCGTCTGATCAAGTAATCGGAGCCCTCTGAACTGGAGAAAGGTATCGTCGACACCACGGCGTACATCCAAGAGTCTTTCATATAGATTTAAGAGATACTTTTCATATATCTGTTGATCCTCGTACACATGGAGGAGGATGTATCAAGAACAGAAATCCTCGAAGCAATTGGAAGATGATTCAAAATCGCACTGAAATCTCTCGAAGGTCACAAAGGAGGCATTGTATCGAGTGCTTCTACTTGGTATCATGTATCGGGACAAAAGTCCCAGATTAAGGTGGTGAAGTGCCGTGAGATCTTTCGGAAGTATCCATTCCTGATGGGCCATCTCTATTCAAAAGCCGTCCACTGCTTCGTATCATCGTCTACCGGGCAATTTTCGAGATATTGACCCGGTCGAAAACTAGAAGAGACTCCTGTTTCTTCTTGCTCGATATACATAACAGGTATTCTTCAAGTACTTCGCTTCGATAGTGACGTCCCGAAGGTGTCAGAATAGAGGCCATGATGGGCCGGAGATGAGACATGGCACACAGTTCGACCAAATGATATTCTTAGTAAGTCTGAGGGCAAACCCCCTTTCTGCATGTTCTTCCGAGCTCAAATATGTATATGCTCATCAGCAGTGAAGGACCACTAGAGCATGGAGTGAAGCTTCCCGAGTCTGCCTAGAAGAATCAGTTGCAGATGTTCGCCAGCGTTGATTTCTTCCTTGAATGATTCTCCACACGTTGTATACCGATCAGAAATAGTAGAAAACGTATGGGGAAATACTGCTGCACGATGACCCTGGAAATGGGTAGGGTGGTATTCAATCGCCAAGTTGGTCTGCATGGTAAATGTAAACTAGACTTTGTGCTACAAAGGCACTGGCTCTCCGACAAGTGGCCGAACTTTGTATGGCCCTTTTGAGATCCTTGGAAATCTCTGTCGAATGCTCGGCAATGCACTGGAACTCGTAAAAAGTGGGGTTGCGTTCGGTGAATAACGGTTCAAATGGGTTTTTTCAAACTTCGTTGCTAAGTCGCTCACTATTCCTATCAGAGTGTGGTCTGAAGGAACCGAATAATGGCGACCAGGGGTGTTGAGGCCCACGACATAGTTCAATGAGCCTTTCTCGGCGGTGCCGATAAAAGCAAGCGAAACGTCACCCTTCTTGATGAGACTTTGTCCACCTTCATCTAAAAGAGCATATATTCCGTTTTCACCACACGCTTTAGAAGAAGTTTCCCGATATGGCTAGCCCCGCGTACCCCACCGATCTCCTCGTCGAACCCATAGGTGAAAATTATAGTTCTTTTGGGGCGGAACCCGGATCGACTGAGTTCGTCCGCCGCCTCCAATAAACCTATCAATAGGTTTTTACAATCGGCAGATCCACGGCCCCAAAGTTTGTCACCGTCAAAAAACTATCGAATGGCGGATGCGTCCATTGCTTCAAAGTTGCATGTTGCACAGGTACAACATCCTGGAAGGGGGGGGGGGGGTCACTAGACCTTATTTGTTGACCGTTTCGACGGTAAAGGATTTCCATATCTCGGGAAACGTCACTTCTAGGTACTCATGAAAAGGCTTGAACTTTTCCAGCCAGTATTCGTGATTTTCATCAACCAATGGAGCGGAATCACTCACGTGAGTTGCAATACGAACCGCACCCAGCAACTTTGCAGCAGACGCATTTCTAAATGAGGGGTCATGGACAATTTTAGCGAATGTGATGTTATCTTGAAGATACGTATCGGGCCGGGCGAATTCCGGGATCGGGCAAGCATTTCAACGGTGTCTGTCCCCGAGTATAGTCTTATCAGGAAACCTGATATTAAAGACGACAAATGACGCCACTATACAGAACGCCACAGCTTTGACAAAACGCAAAACATGATATTTCTGCTGTTTTGAGGAGCTTTTGATTTTTCAAGCATGGTGGACATTGCCTTTGGCTCAAGGCGACAGCACCGGTACAAACTGGAAATCAGGCGTCAAATGCTGTCTAAGATAAGATAGAGTTTGTTCGCCGAACCGCGAATAGTTCCCTCTTTGGGCAGATCGCGGAATCGGCCACCCTTGAGATTGCAACAGTTTTCTTGGCGCAAATTCGTAAGCTTTTTCACAAAAAAAAGTCTCAGAATTGCCACAGATATACTTTAAATTGTGACACATCAGGTCTGCTGTAAAAATCCCACAATCTGTTTCAGCGAACGGCCGCAATTGAGAGCCTTTGGATGATCGAAAAGTTCAGTAGCCCTGTGCCCCATTAGGCATATACCCGTGTTTTCTGCATTGAGCTTCCCGGATTCTGCACTGAGTTTCCCGGATTCTGCATTGAGCTACCCGGATTTCTGCATTGAGCTACCCTTGTTTCTTGTGTTGAGAATCAAGTCTACCACACCGAGCTGGCCTGCCTCCATTAAAGGACATTTGGGGTGATATGAACACATTCATCAATATGCAAAAAAAAAATGATTTTCACAAGAACAAAATGACGGATAGTTTAATCTGGACATTTGCTCTGTTTGCCTCAATTTGTAGACATCGATGATATCGATGAATAGTCATCTTAGGAGTTCTCTTGAGAATCATGTAACACACTAGACCGCCTGAGCCACAGAACCGTTTTGTGGTGAAAGTGCACCACACTTCTCAGAAATAGTACTTTGATTTCCGCTAACGATGGAGCCATCAAGATCCAGATTCCAAGTGCAATGTTGGCTAATTTAAGGAAGACACTTCTCCTAGACTGCAGTGAGTGCTCAGAATCATGGGCTGCACTCCGGACTCAAACATTGAAAGCTGTCGAGGATGGAATACCATTGATCCCGAAGTACTGTCTTCGAGATGCATTCAAACTCGATGACAACGTTGCAGAGAGGTGCACATCCTTCGAGGAACTGCAAGAGGTTAGTTTCTGAAATCTTCCGAGTGTTCTTCAACATTTCAATCCAACGGCCATGAAATGACAAGAATTCATTCTCGCACACCAGCAGTCAAAACCTTCTTGCAAACAACACTAACCCTCAAGATCGATCCCAAACGCCCGCGCATTCTCCTTCATGTACTTATCAATATAGTCCTCGAGCCCCTCGCCCTTGTCGCCGTAGCGATCTCCAAGCAAGATCTGTCTGGCCCGGAACAACCAAAACACAATATTGCTACAAAAGAGCGTCACCCTTACAGTCAAGTACAGGGCCAATTCGGCCCACGAGATCTTTCCTTTGGCCCGGGTGTCCAAGGAGGCCTGGGTGAGACAGTTGATTCTGTTGATGGGACTGCCCATACTCTGATTAAGATTTTGCATCATGCGCATTGTTCGTTGGAGAAACAAGAGATCCGGTGGAAACTTGCTGGTGTCGGCAAGAAGCATGCGGAGAAGTTCGGGAGATGAAGGCGCATCCTCGGCCTTGACTTTGGCCGGCGGTTTCAACTGCACCATGGACTTCAACAAGTCAGGCGAGCCGATGCCCCATTCACCGGCCAAATCAACGATTATCTGCAGGTCAAACCCAAGTAAGTTCCGCCAAAGCAGGCAGTACTGTTCCTTGAACTGGGGCGGAAGCTCGATGTACAAGCCATGGTCCAAGATCACGATCTGCTGCTTGCCTTTGTGGATCCGCACAAGAATGTTCCCGGGGTGTGGGTCAGAGTGCACAAACCCGTAGGAGAAGATCTGCTTGGCGAAGATCGAGATGTACTGGGTCATGAGACGACGCAAGTCGATGTGGTTGTCGATGAGCCGCTGTCGGTCCGTGAGCAGGATGCCCTCGATCCATTCAGTCACAAGCACTTGGCTCGCGGCGAGGTGCGGGAAGTTGTGCGGAATGTACACGTCGAGGCGGGCGGCCAGCTTGTCGGTTTCGATAAACTTCAAGAGTTTCTCCGAGTTGGCGCACTCGTGCGTGAAGTCGGCCTCCTTCAAAAGCTGCTCGGAAATGTACTGCGTCGAGAAATCAAGGGGAAGGTCAAACACCTTGGCGTACACCAGCAGCATTATCCGATACACGGCCAAGTCGGCGTGGATCTGGCGGGAAATGTACGGGTGCTGGACCTTCACAGCAACGTCTTGGCCGCTTGCCGCCCCGCCCTTCAACGTGGCCTTGTGCACCTGTGCGATCAGCGCCGACGCGAGCGGAGCATGGTCGATCTTCTCAAAGACCTCGGTCTCGTAGTCGTGTCCCAAGTGTTGACGCAAAACCGCATCGATTTGCGGCCATGGGTCGTTCGGCGCGTCGTCGTAGAGCCTGGTGAAACGCTTCTGGTATGCGCTCGGAAAAAGCGCCCCCTGGTTGGCTATAGCCTGGCCCAACTTGACATAGAGCCCCCTGTTTTTCTGGATCATCCCAAACGCGAGCTCCGCACACTCCTCGTGGAGCTCCTCCGCGGACGCGTACCTGCTGCCGTTGGCGTACTTGTACGCTACAAGAGTTAGAACGTAGACTGCCCTCAAGCTTCTCTGTGCGACCGACGCGTAGTAGTACTCGTCGACGATATAAGCTGTGGACGTGAATAGAGATAGGTATAGAAGCTTACGCGCCCATCTCGAAGATCTGGGGCTTTTATCCTGCTTTTTCCCGTGGCCCGTGTGCGTGTGGCGGATCTGTAGTCTGCCATTGCCTTTGGTCAGAAGCCTTGAATGTATATGAGGAGAGATGGGATTGAGTGGGAAGAACATGGATTGCGTCAGAACATCAGAAAGATTTTTATTCTGTTTCGGCAAGCGAAGCGAGAGAGCCCGCCGAGGTAGTAGTCTGTGCATGCGAAGAAGTGTGTTGTTTTTTGAAAGTTGCAAATTCTGGTCAGATTGCTAAGAAAGCTGGGTGCGCGAAATGTGGAGAAACAGCAAGCGTGCTTAGGTGAGTCATGGATGTACTGGGTGCAGCAGTGTGTTAGTTACGGGTGAAGTAAATATTATGGTAAATGTGTGATAATTTTTTTGCTTATTACTACTATTGAAATTAATTTGATTTTAGGCAAATCTCTTTATAACAATGTTTCCTCGGCGCCAAAACGATAGGTATATGGAGAGCACTGTTGTGTCAGAGTAATATACAGCAGTGTTGTTATAGATACAGTATTACTAATTATTACACTTTTTTTTGGTATTAGTAATATAAATATATATATTACAATATTACAAATAGTTTCAAATAACTACAAAGAATTACAAAGAATTACAAATAACTACAAATAATTACAAATAATCACAAATACAGTGAAACTTGGGAAAGCCGGACGCTTTATAAACAGGATCTCGCGTTAAAACGGAAAGCCGCACGAAAAAAAAAAAGTGCGCATAGTTAAGGAATTTTACTATGGAAACAAAACTTGGATAAGGCGCGATTCTCTTTATTGGTTAAAGAGGACAATTTTTCCAGAAATCCCGCTAAAAAAGAAAAAGGCTCTTTTATCGGCATGGTCAAGACCCAAAACTCCGTGAGACTGTTGCAAAAATGCATTAAAACCATTCCCTCCTGCCTCAGGTCTCGTAGCCGCGTGTTCACCCGCAATTCTACTCGGATTTCTATGAATGATAGTTCGGATAATGGACAAGAGGAGAATCCTTAGCCAAAGACAAAAAAAAGGCTAAAAAAGAGATAAATAGGCGCTCATTGAAGTGAAAATGTAATTTGTAAACAGCTAAAATGACAAGCATCACTAAGTTCCTCGCTATTCCAAATCTTCTAGTGAACATCCCTATAACAGTGGTGTATAGCTCTCGAGGCCATGCATGCAGAACAAAACTGTAATATGCAGTAAAACAATGGTCTATATACCAGAATTTACTTCTTTATTGGATAAGGAGTACAAAACGACGATTATAATTAGGTCCGGCTTATCCAAGTTTCACTGTATATGAAGTTCCTGCATAGTATACTACGACTATGTCTGCTTTTCGCCAAAATGCACTTATTAAGCTCTCATCTACTCACGCAAATATCATAAACCATTCTCAATGGTATTTTAGAAATCAATTATGTGCTATTCGAAACTTAATTCCGGTAGATCTCTTGATCCTCCCTTGAATCGGAGAAGCTTCCCAGATCGTTATCTAATTATGGAACTTTCTTGAGCCTGAAAACATTATATTCCAGCTCGCTTAAAAGTAGACGATTTGTCGAGTTTTAAGTCTCTGCATCGCTAGATTCTGCATTTTTCAACTCTGCATCACGTCTAGAATACCAACTCTCTGCATCGCTGAAACTTGAATCTCCAAAACCTGGTAAATTGCGTGTAGTATCCAAAGACGCTGCTTCGCTCGTGTCCCCCAAGTTTTGCGTACGACTGGTAACAAAATCTTTCACCGCGCTCGATCGTATTGAAATCTGCAAATCACCGTTTTGAGCACACTTCGTCTCGCTCGTTGTCATTGATCGTTGCTCATTTTGCCTCTCAGGGCGGGGTCTTTTCCTCCCATTACCCAGGTCTGGATGTTGACGATATCAGCAGTTTGCTTCGCCCACACAACATGTAGGTTGCTCGGAGGTGGAGTTCAGAGGCTCCAAATGATCCCGATCCTGATTATCGGTAGCTTCCGGCTGTGGTAGGGGGTCAAAGTAGACACTTGCCCCGTCTGTAAAACTAGCCAACATCTTGATTGTCTGCGGCTGAAATCTGTTTCGCTAACTATGCTCTTCACTTAAGAGAAAAGAGATTCCGAGGAAGAGGACATCGCGATCATGGACAAAAGATCTCGGGACATCCGAAAGATAGTAGGAAACGAGCCTTCGTTGAGTTTGTAGTACTTCCGAATCAGGTTCTTGACTCTTGCTGCAAGTTCCTCCGAAGTTCGCTCTCACCGTCATGGTCATCTTCATCACCGAGCTAACTCGCGTCATAAAAAATCCAAGCACGCACTTTCTGTAGTTTTTAGCTCAAGTTTTCTTTCCTTTCCTTTCGCGGCCACCCCGGAAATTGAGTTTATCGGTCACTTCGCCTTTCCGTTCAGCTTCCCTTAAGCCTTTAAACTTTCATTAAATCTATATATTATTTGTAATTATTTGAAATTATTTGTAATATCGCCTCCATATTACAAATACGTTTTTTAAAATATTTCAATTTGTAATAAACCATACTAGTAATAACTATTAGTAATTATTACTAAATTTCTAATTATTACGCGCGAAAATTTTGTAATTTAGCATCACTGCTACAGTATTCCGATTGCAATTTACGATAACGACGTTTCCTTCTTCGTAAATCGTAATTTTTCGTAACACGTTTTACCTTATTGTTTTTTACAATTATGTTTACGAATGTTTCCGACTCTTTCCGAATGGTTCCGAATCATTCCGAATGTTTACTATCGTTTTACGATTTCATTACGACTTAGTTACGATTTTCACGGTCTTTTAAGGTCTTTCTCCAGTGAGCGTTCATTAACCAGTGCTGCACATATTGTTCAATTATTAGGTTAAAGCCCTAAGCAGAAGCACCTGACTTGCCCGTATCTTCTTCAGAGAGTGGGTTTAAGCCCAGCGCAGAAGCACTTGGTCTGCACGCGTTCACGGCCGTAAAATTTTGAGAGTCGAATGCTTCTCGCTCGTTGATTGAATGAAAGAAGAAACAAGATCAGCTCACCTCATTCACGCCGCCATTTACAAGCCGAATTTCACCATTCTGCGTGTCCGGGACGCGAAGATTCCAACGACAACGATGATGACAAGATGGAAGTTGACGCTGGTGAAGTTGTCGAGATCGAATGAGTACATGAATTCTCGATGATGGATTCGCTATTTTCGAGCAGCTAAAATTGGGCACGAAACAGCTCATTTCTTCACACATCACTCAACATGACACGAACAAATCACATCCGCTTAGATCTCTACAAACACAGTATCGAAGTAGATACATAAATTCATAATTTTAACACATTTTCAAAGTGTTGAGAGATTGCTTACAGATAAGTGCAATTCAGCTAATCACTGTCTCTGCTAATTAAGATTGTGGTACCGTAATATTCATGTGATGGCAATTTTGAGTAGCGTGTTTCCATATTTCAAATTTGAATTTGTTGCTATAAGATTATGAGCAATTTACGAAAAAATTAGGAAAAGAATACGACCAATTACGCTAGAATTACGCTGAAAGTACGCCAAAATTACGATATACGATTACGATGGTGTTCACGATGGCTCCCAAGAAGGCAATCTGGAAAACGGTGGTGATTCCGCTGGCCTCATCATTCGTAAATCGTAATGCTGGCATTATTCTCGCGTAACACCCATCACAGGTGCTTAGGTGGGTCATGGACAGTGTTGAGTCTCATCGTACATCGTGAATTTCGTCAATTTAACGTTTTTTCATTATCGAAACTATGATAGCGACAGACCCTTCGTAAGTAATAAAAGTGTAAACTTTTACGTTGCACTTACGGATTTTCGGTATTACTAGGTGTGCACAATGTGTATCAGGCTGGCTCTGATTTGGTGGTTCCGTAGAAAGCAACAAAACTAAGAACATGGACTTTTGGGACTGCAAGTGGTTATATCGCGTTTTCTGATCACCACGACACTCGGGAAAATGTACTATACAGAAGTGGATGTATTAAGAAAGAAGCTCGCTATGAAGGTGGGCCAGTTTGCTCTCACACTTGATGAGTGGAAAGCCAGTAATGGAAACAAGCTTTTGGGGATCACATTGCACTTACCCGGTGAATCCGTTGAACTCAAGGAGTATGTAGCTGTGTGTGAGGTGCTCGAAGTGAAATTCATACCTGGAAGAGTACCTGTTATCGTTTACCAGGACGGAATCAAAAGTTTGCTTTGTAAAGTCGTATTGTATATATTACGGGAGATAATGCCTCGGCACTGAGCGTTCAACTTGGCCAATTCAGAACTAGAAACGTCAGATTTGTTGGTAATATACGTTGCGCCCGTCACGTAATGAATATATCACCAATTTTATTTTGTAATAGACGTTTTTCAAAAAGTAGGATTCAAGAGCGTTTGTTGAGAGCATTCGGGAAATTGACGAATATCCCCCTTTTTGAAGGATCGCTCAAATCGAATGAAGTCACTTCCCAGTCTTTTTCGAAGGCTTGTCAAAGGAGTTCGCAATAAATTGTTTCTTCTGACAACGTTTGAACTCCAGGCCGAGATACGAAGATTGCAAGACAAAAAGCGAAAAGGCCCGGAAACTTGCATAATGGAAACTGAAATTTGCTGGCTTTCGACATTCACAATGACTCAGGGGGCTTTTCATTTAAAATAAAATCAACTATGTATTAGCACAAGTTGGGCGCTTCAATAAATAAGACCGAAAGCATTTGGGTGTCGAGAATTTCGAAGCTAGCGAACTCTGATGTAATACTACGTGAGCTGGCACCGCATTATAGAAATCTTTGAAGCCCGGAACCTTCATCGACAAGCTAGCAAAGAATCTACTATCGGCTGGACCATCCCTTACGTTCATGATCTTCTCGAGAACCCTCGAGAATCAACACGTAGCTGTTCACAAACTCAAATCCATATCTAGCTCTGGCCATTGAGGCTTCTTACACTAAGCTTGATGAATACTTTCTCATTTATGAGACGATCTTGGGGACATGGAACCAGACTCAAGCTCACATTTTCGAAAATATCAAGTTTGCAGGGGATATCGTTTTGGAGATTGAAAATTATTTTTTTACGCTATACAAACAGTGTGGACAGAATTGGAACCTTTGGGAGCACAGAACGAGCCGCAGTTTCAACTTATTGCTAAACGTGATAGCTCGAGCTTGTTTCATGAAGAACCTTTGGACGATGAGAATGACGAACTAACGTCTTATTCAGAGTCAAAAAGAGCGTCGAGAGTCAAGCAACCCAATTACTTCTGTCGAGCTCGAGGAAATCTCTTGTTCTTTGTGAGATGGCCAAAACTCTCTAGCATTTCCAGCTATGTCTGTGCCTTCTGAACCATTATTTCCACAAATAGGCGGGGTGGTTACAAAAACGGAAGAGTTTGCAAGAACGTAGAGCAGTGAGGTTGGTGTTTCTCAAGTATCGGGCATATGCTATTTTAAGAGAGACGAAACACATGGGTGAAGACCTGGGTGAAGTGCTGGGCGGAGAGAAAGAATGCTGAACGCTCTTTTAGGCGAAAGGAAGCAGGTGATCTTATCAAAATCAAATGTTAGAAAAACTGTTTGATTAACAAGCTTCGAGTACAAATGATGGTTATCATTGCATAAAAAAGAGATTCAGAGAGGCTTTGGTGCTTAGTTTAGTTGTCCATGTTGAAAATTGTAAGAAAGACGGACAACTTCAAAACATATAGACTTTATCGCAAATGCTTACGATTTCTTCGTAAACGATAAAACATCGCTAATGTTAACGATGATCACTATCGTGTTGGGTCTGCCATCACAGGGTGTCATTAACGTCGGTAACGACGTCTACGACGCAACACTGGTCATGGATGTATTGGGTGCAGCAGTGTTGTTAGTTACGGGCAAAATAAGTATTATAAATCTATGGATAAAACTTGAGGATCTCTTTTGTCTACCACTAGTACTGGAATTGATTTAATATTTCTAGATAAATCTTTTTATAAGACTGTTTCCTCGGCGCCAAAATGCTAGGTATAATATCGAGAGCAGTGAGAGCAGGCATGTTAGTACGGAGTAATTTTGTAATTGTTCGCGATATTGTTGCTGAGAAATTATTTTTCCAAATTATATATTTTTTCCCAATTCCTGGCGAGACAAGTGTCTCGGGCCTTGTGACGGGTCACTCAGGCGGGTCGATGACACATAGGCAGCCCACTGTAATGAACGAGTTTTGCGGAACTCATGCTCAAAGCCCCAGACTCCATCGGAGGGTTTTCTTTTTAGAATATCTAGTTTCGCTGAGCATAGGCTCGTATCGAAGCCGAGCCACAGCACCCCTCAATGTGATGTTTCTTCAAATGAAACAAATATCTTTTTCAGCAAGAACATCACGGATAACACTAAAGATACTACTCACTAACAAGCCTGCTCCTTACCAGTCTTCTTTACTCGCCCTTTCATGTTCTAAGTTATCCTCACATTTTCATTAGTATCCATGTGGGTACTTGTCTGCTAACTCATCAACAGGCTCCTCCGCAGAGTTGTTCAAAACGTCTACACTACGCACACGTAGCTATGCGGCGTAGCGTACTGTCTGCGATGGAAATATTAAGCTGTATTTTCATATGGATTAGTTAGCATCGAGTGCATCAATGCAGCTACTAGTATTGGCTGACAAAAGCCGGCTTGGGCGTCTAAGTCGGCCACTAGCCTCGATTTCGTCTGGTCTCTGTAAAAAATGATTCTGAAAGTCCGTATCCTGGTCCACTTCTTCATGCGCATCCTCAGAAGGCATTTCGTCTGCCGTGATGATCCCTCGTGGCTTGAGTTATGCCAGTATCTTTACCGATCCGGACAGAGGCCTACCTCTCCTGCTAGTAACAATATGTCCCACTCGGGAATATTGTGCTTTCGAAGGTGCTGACATGGCAGGCACAGCAAGATATCGGGCGGATCCCTGAGATACGCTTCAAGTTCGTCACGGTGGTTTTCTGTTGCGTTTTCATCGACCAGACCACCCAGAGCCGTTGGATGCTTCGGAGGTTACCTGGACTGCGCCACCACATTTCTCGGCTGTGGCATCCTCTCCATCTCTTTCATATTTGCCGTAGACCTGAGGAACGACGTTCTTCATCCCAATGATGTTTCTGCTGCGAATCCTAGATTCTCGAAAATAGCCAACCGGTACCGGGGATCGAAAACACTAGCAACATGAAGCATCCTGTTTTCCATGCAATTTTTATCATGAACAGGGTACTATTCCAGTAGCGTTTTTCCCGACTCCTCCATACCGAGAGGAACGAAAGGATTATCCCTCCGGACGTTCTTCTCCTTCGAACATGAAGATTCATGTAAGGCTCCACAAGCTGAGAAAATCGTTTGAGTGGTAGTGGGATATGACGAGGCTTGAAGTATCATAGTGGGAGCACGAAGAAATTCCAAGACATCCCTAGCAGCCTTCAAGTACTTCCAATCCTGGGAAGTCAATTGCGGACAAGATACGCGCTTCACGATTCACGTTGTGAGAACGCAATACATGAGTTCACCTAAGGCACCAGGGACGTGGGTCATGAGGTAAAAACAAGGTAAGCAGCCAATAGATCACGCGCCTCGGTCTGAATGTGGCTTTGAGCATGGGATTCTGCCGACTTTTCTGACTTTATTTAGGTTATAAATCTTCCGCAACGCAGTTGCGAAGATACGCTTGTGTCTGGCTTAGGCGTAGGCGTAGGAACGTAGGTACGTGCAAGTCTACGCTATATCTACGCAACGCAATTTAAACAGCTTTAGTCAGTGGTGCAGCAGTATTGAATTTAGTTGGGATTGACTTGATTGTCGGTACATTTTATGATTTTTGTGATGATGAGAATAATGAACCTAAATTTGATGACTATAACGAATACGAGGAGGCTGAAGACGACGACACGCCTGGGGCGAATGAAGGGAGCTCTTATTCTGATGACTACGACATGTCGTACTCTGACCACGATTCGAGCGTGAAAGATTGAGATGCTTCACTGACTAAGGGTGTGTGTTTCTGGAGCAATGTATGCTAAGATTCACCGGTAAACAACTACCCACTGTACTTTAGTATATCGAACCCTTTTATTCTTGTCAATTCGGATTTATACATGGATACTAATAAGGCTCGGAGCATGGCTCAAAACATATATGTGCGAGGAAAATGACTGCATCAGACAATAGAGATGATGGAGGTTTTCTCAATATTGAGATCCTAAGCCCAAGCGGTGTCACATGTTGATGGGAACCAGGCATATTATTATTATGTACTATTTTTATTCAAACTAGATGGGTTTCCTTTTTATCATAATAATAGCTTGGTCCGTGAAGGTTGTACGAGAAGTTTACCTGCGTAGGGTTTGGGAGCACCAAGGCGGTGTCCACTTTTCCCCTTCCTGGCGAGACAAGTGTCTCGGGCCTTGAGGCCGGTCACTCACGTTAGTCAATGACACATAGGTACCCCTGTACTAAACGTGTTCTGGGCAATATTCTATGAGAAAGTCTTAATTAAAACTCCAGACTCCGTCGGAGGTTTCTTCTATAGAATATACAGTTTTGCTGAGATGAGGATTGCACAGCAGCCAAACCACAGCACCCCCTTCATGTGATGATTCTTTAAAAAAAAACCCCAAAATTAAGTAGCTCAATTATTGACATAGATTCGATCTCTAAATATTCGGTCTAAACTATCATTATGACGTAACTAACAACAATACCCAAAACCGGTATCACTTCCCTTTACGGAGGCAGAGTGTCGCACCTTCATGTATGGAAGGCGCTGCACCAAAATTTGCAGCAGATTTTGCACCCAAATTTGATATGCTGCTGGCGCGCACTCGGCTCTGAGATGATGATATTATGACATGCTGGGCTTTGTGTCACCGCATGAAGACGCCGATTTCGCGATATTCTTGGCGAGTTTTTCTCCTAGCAGAAAACGTGAAAGGGGTAATTTGATTTTGGGAGTGGGAGGTCCCAGTGCCTCGTTTCGAAAAGAAAAAGCCTCTATTGCAAATAAGTACTATAATGGCATAATCCTGTCTTCACCACAAATATAGTCAGGTGTTTTTAGGTGTTTCAGGATCTGAACCTTTTTGAGTCGACCTATTACAATCTTCTCAATTCAGGAAATTCCCAAAATCACGCTCCACGCTCTCATGACAGGCACCGGCATATACCGGTAATGCACCTCGCCTATTTGCGAAATACAACTATAGCAAGACTAAAGTAGCAGTAGGGTCCTAAATTTCCAGCATACTATTCCTCATAGGCGTCTCCATAACACTTCCACTCTTGCATTCCCCCTTTTTCAAAACATCAAATACACTCATTTCGGATCAAATCAAAAACACTCATCCTGAACAAATACAAGAATGCCCAAACTCACCAATAAACGCAACAAAGCCCAGAGGAGTCCCGCCTTTGTTGCCAAACCACCAAGCCAGCCCCGCGCTGTTCAGCCCAATGACATGATTTACGGCTTGACCTACGAAGAGATTTTCCATTATTCCCCTGGTTACTTCACTATGAGCAAGGAGAGTACTGACGTCCTGAAGCACCCTTTGGTAGCCCCATCAAATAGTCATACGATGACAGCTAAGGGTGGACGTATAATGCAAAGAAATCAGTTTCCGAGCTCTCATCCGCAAATGAGCCCAGCACCCGCTGCACCAAGAAATAGCCGCAATAAGTGGTCTCAGCACGAGTTTTCAAGAGAAGTTCCAGGTGATATCAACGTGTATCTGTCTCGCCTACACGCAGAACTCCTTGAACGACAGAAAATCATGAGCCACGAGGACCCAAAGTACCGTCTCTACACGGAGAATGCCTCTCAACACTATACAAAGGAAAGTTTTCAGGGAAAGGCTACGAAAAAGGTCGAGCAGGTTCAAGGATACAATGGTAGGCAGAGGGCTGGAGAAAATACTCATAAATCTGCTGGAGGTGTCAAGGTGAATACTGTGAGGAGTGAGAAGACTATTGGACGTATGAGAGATAACGTGGGACACCGTGTGGGTCATAATTTGGGACATAATTTGGGACATATTCTGGGAAATAATCTGGGACATATTCTGGGAAATAGTCTGGGAAATAGTCTGGGACATACTCTGGGACATACTCTGGGACATACTCTGGGACATACTCTGGGATATACTCTGGGACATAGTCTGGGAGATGTCTTGGGAAAGAGTCTGGGACAGAACTTCGGACATATTCTGGGACAACATGGGCATTACAATGTGGGCCATGTGCATCACTCTAAGACCCAATTCCTGATACAAGAAGCAAACCAGCAAACTCACCAACGTTTCCAAGAGAGCAAACGGGATACGATGAAGCAAAAACATAAACAAAAACTAAGTCTGGAATCACATCAGTTTACTCCACGAACTGAAAAGCATATCGAACACACTCGGGCGACTAAACACAGGGCGACTAAACACAGGGCGACTGAACACAGGGCGACTGAACACAGGGCGATTGAACACAATCAGGCCACCGAGCAAAGCACTCACAAAGAAACTGAAACAAAAGCGGGAAGACCCAATCACGTGAATCAGTCGATAAAAGTGACGGAAAGTCAAAAGGCCGAACCCACACCTGCTCATACCAAAACAGCACCTGAGGGGATGGAATGGAAAAAAGTGCGTATTGACAATGGGATCCAAATGCCCATCGATTTCTACGAATATGTGCTTGTTCCAATAGATGAGCCGAAAGAGCAGGAGTCTGATGAGGAGTCTGATTTGTTTCTGCCCCCTGAGATCAACGATGAAAGGAACGATTCTGCATCAAAGTCGGCTACTATTAGTGAATCTGTACCTGACCTTCCGAGCGTGGATCTCTCAGGTGGTTCCAGTACAAACCCTTCGGGAATTGAGGATATTATACCAGAAAAGATTTCAGATGAGGTCTTTTTGGATGGTGACGTTCTAGAGAAGGAGATGCTACAGTTTTTCGAGGCATCCGAAACCGAATCATCGATTTTCGATCCCGGCCCAAACTCGGAAAATACCGAATACTGCACACAGGAAGATTCAGACACATTCGAGTTTATATTACCCCTGAATCTCGAGCCTGATTACGGTAAGTTGTGAGCAAATAGGTGAATTGGCGCTTGGAATGCTGATGTGAGGTTTGAGGTTCGAAATTGCTGGTCCCGGCTTGATCTGGTGAGGGCTTATGATATTGGCTGGAGAGTATATGGCCAGGCAGGACATGAGGAAGCTGGGGAGAGAGATTCAAAGGGGCGAGTGGCGTTTTTGCAAAGTATCTCTATGTTGTTATTTTACAATGGCTGATGGTATATGGCTCTTTATTTACTTCCAAGTAGCAGGAAAAGTTTAATGGACCCGTGCTTGTGTGCAGGACGCCTACCCCAGCAGTTTAGGCCCTGACAAATTTGATAAAACCTCCTAGATTTTGTTAATGAGAGGGTTTGTTTGGTATCTGAGATCGGGTAGAATGATCGCGGAGCTCGCGTTTGTCAGAGAAGTCGTTGGGGTGAGCGGAGTGAGTCTTAATTCTGCTTTGGCTGTCCGCGACGTATGGCTAATAATAAGGCCTGTCGAACAGCCGCTATACGATGTGTAGAACGGAAAAATTCACGATTTTCTAGTGATCATTGTGGAGCTGCCAAATTTCAGCCTGGATTCTCGTGGTTCAACAATCCATAGTTGAATCTCTTGGTTTGACGGAGCAAACTGAGCAGTCGAGTACCCTCTATCTCGTTGCGTTTCAGCCTCAACAATAAGCCACCCATTATTGATCAATTCCCGAATTTGATATGCCTTGTCTCTTTGCAGAGGCTGAATTCAATGCTTCTGCAAAGATTCTTCTCTTGGAGAATAACGATTTGTACAGAATTGGCAGCTAAGGAAATCCTCAAAGCTATATCAGCCAGAATTCCCCACTCATTAAGCCCAGGTCTATTCTCCTGAGCCAGAGTGATATCCTATTGCTGCAAATCAGTTCTGGTATTATCTCCATTTTTTCAAAACATGTTTGGATATTTGAGATATCATCTCAAGTATCAGTTATCTCGGAGAAGAAAGTCCTCAAAAATTATACCGGATATCCAAGCATTATCTCAAACACTCAGATAATCTGAGATACTTACGGTTATTTCAACAAAATTTCGAAGACTCAGAGCCGGCACTATCACCAGCATACTCGACGAGTGGTGTGGGCGACCTGCAATCTAAGATATCGTCCATTCACAAGACGTGGATAATGGGAGCAAAAGAACGCGTTTTGAGGCCCGAATAGAGCAACGCCCACTGACAACGAGCGGAATGGAGCGTGCTGACAGCAGTGACTTGTAGAAACAAACAAGACTGGAGGATCTTTGTGCCAGTCGTACGCAGAGCCCGGAAAAAAAGAGCGAAGCAGGGTCTTGGAATACTTCACACGATACACCAAATTCTAGCGATACAGTTTTCAGCGATGCAGAAACTATACTATCTGGCATATTCCAGACTAAGCGATGCCGCGTTAAGCGATTCCCAGTTGAACGATGTAGAGACTTCAAATTCGAGAGATGGTGTAGAGTTGATCGAGCTATGAAGTATTGATTCCAGGCTCAAAAAAGTCCTCAAGTTAGACTGCGCTCTGGGGAGCGTCTCCAAATTCAAGTGAAGACAAAGAGATCGACTAAAGTACAAGTTTTTGAACAGAATATGATTAATGTTTCGAACTGATTGAGAAGGGTTGACCCTCAAAAGTTATTTCAGATAATCAAAAAGTGAGATGAGCTGATATAATTTGAGATAACCATCGACACTGGCCGGGGGTGCCCTCAACTACAGTAAAACCTCGATAAGTCAATACAGTAAGTGGAAAAATACGAGTGAAATATTACGGGAGCTCACCACAGATACTCAGAGCTATGAAAAAATCATTACGAAAAACAAGTAAAGATTTTGTAGCTTCAGGTGGGAGCGCCCTATAATAAGATTGACTCTCTGAAAAAAAAACCAAAAAAAGAAAGCACGTAAAGGCACTACATTCTTGGTATTTTTTTGATTAAAGTTTTAGGCAAAAACAAAGAACTTGTGTAACCATAGTTTTGGTATTTGCATTTCTTGACTAAAAATAGCTTATTTACAAAAGAAATGCGTTTTATAGAATTTTCTTTCAACTTTTAGAGAGCAAATTTTGGGTCGCTCGTTAGCTTAGCGGTCAAGATGTTTAACAAAAGGCGACTAGGCTGCATCTGGATTTCTCTGCTAGTCAAATACACACACAAAGCAAGACGTCACAACCGTGGGTCTGCTTCATCGTATGAACAACTTTTGGGCCTTTGGGTAGTTGCAAACACCAATAGAGTGCATCTCAGGGTGATGTATTTGGTTTGGAACCCATTGGTCCTGCAGCTACTCGTATAAGTGGGACCAGTTCGTAGTTTGCAACCATTAGGTGCACACTCTGTGAATAACGATGAAGCGTTGTGCATTTCTTAAACTTTTTTGAAAATTGAATTTTGCAGTAGTCGATGAGCAGGTGGAGTCTCCTGAATGATCAGAAGGCTGGTATCACCTCAATACAGCAAATCCCGTTGATTTATCTTCGATAAATAGAGATTCCGCAGGACCCCCACCAATTGAATTGAATTGCCATGAACTTTGCTATAGAGAACTGAGTGGTTTCAAAATCAGGGAATTGAGCATCAAAAGGTTACTAATTGGAAGAAAATAAATGAGTCATATATCTTCACGTGATTTCTGGGATTGGTGAAGTAATCGATTGATGTATTGCTTCGATGCTTCCAGATCCTCAAAGGCTTTGAACGATAACGATGGTCATTACTAAGTTACGAGGCTATGAGACTATGGCCTACAGCCGTATATAGAGTACTCTCCTAACCTCTTTTTCCATTGTACTTCGTGCTGTAGGTATCACCATTCGATAGACGGTTAGCTATACAAAGATATCGTTTCTATTCCATGGGAATGGCTCTAATCAAGCTACCCAAGCAGTTAGTGATATCAAAATCAAGTCTGAATTTCATCGAGACATGTAGCAAAAATGGGCGGGCAAATTGGGCGGGCAAAAATGGGGGAGCCATGCAATGTTCACATTGAACGCCTTATTACGGTCACTTGCAAGAGCTATTTTACCTTGAACAACTGCTTCTTCAACTTTGCTTTGAAGAATTCTCAGAATCTAGATAGAAATTGTATTTCGGTTTTTCAAGTATCAACTCACATTTTTTCAATTAAAGAGTTGTCCTCATTGAATTCCCACCAGCTTGATTAGAATAAGTTACAACGTACTATTACTACGTACATTACCAGCTAATCTTAGATATCTCTGTCTACGATGATTTGTATCTATCGAATTTTCCTGCCTCAAACCCGGGCCAAACTGGGTGTGCGGTACACATCTGGAAAATAAAGTGTGTTAAGGTTTTCTTTAGAATATAGTTTTCGCGCGAGGCTAAGGTAAGCGGCACCCTTCAATACATCTGTTTCTTGTTTTTAAAGAAAGAGTCCAAAAACCAAAAATACAAAGTCTTCTCTACATAGGTATGATTTTCTCGAATTTCTCTATCAGACCGCTAATTTTTTCAATTTTACACACTTCCAAGAACTCACCTCATCAAGAAAAACACGTTTCCTCGATATCTGGATCAGTGTTGCGCGTTACGCCAGAAGTACGCCAAAATTAGCGAAATTGGAGACCAGCGTAATTTCCACCATTCTTGGAAGTACGTTTTTGGGAGCCATCGTAATCACCATCGTAGTCGTAAATCGTAACTCTAGCGTAATTCTAGCGTAATTTTTCGTAATTTCTTCGTCGTGTTTTCGTAATTTCTTCGTAAATTGTTCATAAATTTACCGCAACAAATTCAAATTCAAAACATGGAAACACGCTACCGAAAATTGCTATAACATGAACATTTCGGTACCATAATCTTCATTAGTATGAGACAGTGATTAGCTAAAATACTCTCATTTGTGGGCAATCTCGCCACTTAACACTTTGAAAGGTGTTGAAATAATGGATTTATGTATTTCCTTACTTCGATGCTGTGTTCGTAGAGATCTAAGCGGAACGTATTTTGTTTTTGTCAAATTGAGTGTGTGTGAAGAAATGAGCTGTTTCGTGCCCAAATAGAGCTGCTCGAAAAAAGCGAATCTATCCGATCATCAAGAACGCGTGTACTCAGCTGATCTCGACAACTTCACCAACGTCGACCTTCATCTCATCATCATCATCATTGTCCTTGATCTTTCTCGCGACCTGGTCGCATAACTCCACGTCATCTTCAGTGTTCTCATCATCAGATTCTACACCCAAGTCAAAGTCATCTGGCCTTCTTTTCGTCTCCTTGTCGTTGACCACTGCCATCGTTTTGGTTTTGGCTGGGAAAAATTTATTTCTCTTCTTTGTGATCATATCGCCGCGCTTTGAAAAAAAGGATTCTGCCGGCGCACACATAGCTGGAGTAGCCAAAATGTCTTTTGCAAGCTGATAAAGTATAGAAAATTGTCTTTTCCTGCTGCGATAATAATTGACGATATCGAAGTTTTCAGATTTTCAAAAAGGGAGGCCACGAATTCGTTTTTTTCGTCCCCAGACCCTTCATGGTCAGTAAGATAAGGGAAGTCTATCCTGCCTGGCCGGTTGTCACTTTATGAGCCGTGTTCGACAGTCACCTCATTTTACAGTATCTGTGCTCCAGAGTTGATTCGTAAAGTAAATCTTCCAAATTTTTCCTGATGCAACTTACCAAGACACGCGGGAACGATTCTCTGGTCTCAAAATATTTGAGTTTGTACTTTGGATCAAGAGCGGTGGCGATATAGAGGATAGCCCTGTCAACAAAATCTGAAAGCAGGCGAACTCAGATTTTTCGATTCATTGGAATTGAATTTAGCCTGTGAACAAGACTCATCCGAAGAGATACCCGTCACCGTAATTGAGCACGCAGAATGTGAAAGTAGGCTTAAGAGAAGGCAGCGTGAATGAGGCGAGTTGTTCTCGTATCTTTTTTTTAAATCAACGAGCGTGGAGCATTCGACTATCACAAAATTGACGGCCGTGAACACGTGCATGTTCGCTTAGGGCTTTAACCCATTATCTGAACAAGATGTGCAGCACTGGTTAATGAGCGCCTCACTGGAGAAAGACCTTAAAATACCGTGAAAATCGTAATAGAATCGTAATAGAATCGTAATAGAATCGTAATAGAATCGTAATAGAATCGTAATAGAATCGTAATAAAATCGTAATAAAATCGTAATAAAATCGTAAAAAGATCGTAAAAAAATCGTAAAAAAAGCGTAAAAAAAACGTAAAAAAATTGAAGTAGAACGTATTACGAAAAAATTACGATTTACGAAAATGGGAGTCGTCGTAATCGTAAATCGTAATCGTAATTCTGTAACGTAAAAACGTAATTTTTATTACGATTTACGAAAAATTACGCCAGCGCGCAACACTGATCTGGATATCCTCGCTAGTGAACAAAAGCGCGTTCTTAATGTTGTCGAGGTCTCACTGCACCCGGCGAGGAAGACACCCGTACACCACGCCTACAAGCAGCCGAGTCCAAACCCACTTCTCTCCAATCCACAATCCACAATGCAATTGATCTCCCGCACAGTGACCCAGGCCGCCCGTGCCGCACGCACATACTCGACCGGTGTGCCGGTGGCGAGCCCCAAGAAAGTCGGGGCTCTCAGAGGCGGGCTCACTGGCTTTTTACTCGGCACCGTGGCCACTGGGGCTGCTTCGTACTACTACTTGATGGACGAGTTCACCAAGCTGAACAACGTGATTCTCCTTGATTTGTTGAAGTTGAACGAAACAGTGCAGAACTTGGAGAGACACGTGCGCTCGTTTGAGGAGAAGAAAAGGTGAGGTTGGTGTTGTTAGTGTATTCGCATATAGGAATGAGATATGAGGTGCCAAAGATCAAGCGATGCAGATAATTGTAGGTCCGTCTCATTGAGTCTGGCCAGTGTGGACAATTACATGAGAGCAATATATGAGAGTAGTTAATATATAAGAGCAGTCAATATATAGGAGTAGTCAATATATGAGAGCATTGCAATATATACGAGCATTGTCATTTATGAAATCAGTATCATCCCACATTCTTCTCTGTATTCACTGTCGTTTTCTTTATTTATAAGTAGCAATCTGTTCCACATGGCCATAGGGCCGTGCTTGCTGCAATAGGTGGAATTATCTCACGTATTGGTAGTTATGAGCGATACTAAGTCGAGCAGGGTTCTTTCCCTTTTCTTAAATCTCAGATTCCTGCTGGTGAGAGCCATTGTGAGTTGATGGTATGGTGAGAACTTTTCCCATATAGTCGGAGAGAGTATGATTGCATAGCCTGGGTGATGTACCAAATATAAATGTAAGTTACCATGTTTCCTCGAAAGCGGTATGACACGGGTCTTGTACGCATCCAGACGCTTCCAGATGTTACTTTGAGCAAAATCCGAGATCGCAATACGAACAATGTCTTTCGTAAGCTGACAGAAGTTGTACGAAAGAAGCATTGCACGCTGTTAAGACAGAGTCATCGCACGTCAACACCTCCTGTTTTCGATCTTTGGAAAAAGGAGACGTTTGGTGAGGGAAGACTCAATGTGCTCACGACCCCAAATTTCCCAAAGACATACACACTGAAGACAGAGGTCTGCGCCCTATCAGGAAATACAAGCAATCAAGTGAGGAGACCATTGATCATCCCATGGCTCTTCATGAAATACACTTAGTCGGAAGAAACAGCAGCCTTCCAATATTCTCTTTCATCTATGGCATCCAGTAATCTAAGCTTCATCATCATTATTTGCTAATAATAGGCATTTGGATGTGACCCTCGCAGTTTATTACTCAGTCGAGCATGAATTTGTTGGGCCTTTACTGATCCCACAGTCAAGTAGGCCAGAAGTATGGTCAAAGAAAACAAACAAAGGAGGAGTTTGTAAAAGATTCTCGGTTTTCTCAACTCTAATATTTACGATCTCATTCGTGCCTCTAAATCAGTTGAGTCTCACATGACATCTGAATTGCAAATCAAGAGCGATTGAGCACCAGAAGAAAGCCGAAGTCTTAAGGGCAGGTGAGACTGAAACACCTAGTCATATCAGAATCCATTTTGGGAGAAAAATGATCGTTTTCAAGCAGCACTCTTAGTGCTTTTTATCTCCACACTTCTAGGAGAGAGCGATATCACAACTGATCAAACCACAGGAATGTTTTATGCTTACTCCAAACGTCACTCGCATATTTGGTCCTTTTCACGCAAGGTCGGAAGTAACGTCGTCATGTGGTATAGTGATAGGCTCGTCATCCAAATTGTTACCGGCGTCGGAATCCTCGTGCTCGTTCACCTTCTCTCCATCTCCGTCGCCCAGAAAGAATGGATCGATCCCGTTCAGCTTATCATCTGTGTTTCCCTCAAATCAGTCATGGGGAAAAATTTGTGTTTGACACTGTACGGGTCACCTTCGTTGAACAAAGGCACCATTTCAAATATTCGATTTCAGACATCACTTCAAATTACGACTCTACGAAGACCATTCCGGTGAGTCAAACGTCCACTGAACTTACCCAAAACGGGAAAATGTTGCGCCAAGCGGGATGCAAACGCTGTCCGTACATTTCTTGGGTTTAGTGAAGAACTCAATGACTCGACAGACGCAGAAGAATAAAAAAGCTCCAGTCCAAGAGTGCACATGAACTAGATCGACTTCAAGAGAGAAAGCGACTAGCTCAGAGAAAGATCGGCAAACAAACAAATACGTACAAAACCAGTCTTTTGACTCTGGTTTCAGAGGAAGATCCCATGAGCTTGGTTCCAGCGGACTTGAACGTTGGACGCTCACTGGTTTCGCAAACTGTGATTTCTGATCCGCTGAGTAAGCTTGTGTATCTGACTAAAGAAACAAGCTCTACTGCGACCACCAAACCAGAGCGGGTGGCTCTTAATGCCAAGAGGGCACAAAAGCTATTCATTCGAGTGTGCAAGCCATTGCACTCTAAACTGGAGGATTATACTGATGTTCGGAAACCCTTGCCGTGTAGGAATATGCTATACGATGACAGAAACGGAAAAGATTATCGCAGACCATGCATACCATCTGTGCTGAAACAGAAGAAGGCACTCATGATGGAAATGCTTATGATGTGAGACATTTCGTGGACAAAGTAAACCATGCGTGTGTACCGATCTGAGCCATCATCGCCTTTATTTCCTTTGCGTGTTGTTTAAGTTCTCCCTCTGTTAGTAATTTTTCTGTACGTGTGAATGAGTTCAAGTAGAGGTTCCTGAACGGTGTCTAAAATGGTAGATCGTATGCCCAACATTCTGAGGCTGCCGAACTTCAAACATGGACCTAGCACTATCACGATATCAAGACTATCCAGGGTTCAATATTAAAAAACCGGATTTTGAAATATTTGAGTATTTTGGCACACGCTTCTGAAACCCAGCAAGCAAGAATAGACCTCCTTGAATTGCGGAGTGTTGTATCCCTTAAGCAAATATAAAGTCTGCGTCGAAAACGGTATTGCGAACCCTGCTGTCTGATAGCCACTGCCTTGTATCTTTTTCATTGTGAATTCAGAGAAACGTTGTAAGAAGCAAATTTATTTGGTGTATTCCCAACTCATTTTTATATCCAAAGATTTGATTCTCAAGCTCCCCTGAAGGCTTGAGATTGCCGTTTCCCGACAACAGCTGAGGTTATCCATTGACTCTATCTCAGAGATTGGAAAATTTGCAGACATTTGGCTAAGGGATGTGAATAAAAGAAGGAGCAGGGTCGTGCGGAAGAATGACATAAATGTATTGTGCCTGGTGTAGGATCCCCACCGCCATTGCACTAAAACGTAATAACCACGGAAAATACTATGTACTAACATTATTATATGCTTTGCTGAGATTAGGCTCATACAGAAGCCGAACCACAGCAACCCTCAATGTGATGTTTTTTTCATAAAAAACTAAATAAATATAAAAATAATAGCTATGATTAGAAAAAAGGTTAGCAACATCCAGATATCGATATATCAAATTAGTTTAAAAAATATATTATGACCGTAACTAACAACAGTGCCAAGAAGTCTGAGCAGGACGACCACACAACCCGTCGATGAAGAACCCACAATATGGGCTCAATGTAGAGAATCTGGAAATCTGCATTTATCAACGATCCAATAGATAGAATCTGGGACAGAAATGGCTGAACTTTTGAGGAAGTCATTATGCAGACGGCTGGCTGGATACAAGATTCTTCCGGTTCTTATTCTTACCAATATGTGCCACTTAGTAGCTTCTTCCTTCTGCTGTTATACCATACGCTCCTTTCGACCTCAGTGTAACTCTTGTTTTTGAGTTCAAAAATGAATAAAAAAACAAGATTCCGATAATGAAAAGATTGTTCAAAAGCTAAGCGGAAGTGGGATGGAATGAGGTGTTTTCCTGTAATGAGGACATGTTTTTAGTGTCACCGACTCATCATTATGTGATCACAAAAAAACGGGTAACGCAGTGATAGTGGATCACTGAAGCAGGTAACCAACTGGGAAATCCGTACCTGCCACACTACTCATGAATCGGACAATCTCTGCAAACTTGTCAATGGTATAGTTGAATTGATCAACCCAATGGGGTGGCAAGACTGCTAGCTTTTGGTGCTGTGATATTCTATGCCTCTGGCTAGTGGCGACCTGAAGCCGCTACCTTTTATTCTTCCACATACCCTTACACGCTTATAAGAATCTTGGATATAAGAAAACCGACTTTCTAGAAATCGCTTTGGAATGTGCAAAAAGCCACTTACACAAAAGCGGCTGCTTGATGGAAAGTCTGAGACTCGAGAGTACTTTGGTCAAATACAAAATATCCTATAAGCAGGAATATCTGTACTTGGCATGATTTCAGGGATCCATAGAATCATATGGTCGTGATGCAGCCTCTATTTTCTTTCTATGGCATATCTGCTTTCCAAAACAGGCGCTTCACCATTTCCTCCACCACAGCAACCAATTGTGCTGACTTAGAATGAACAATGTGAACAAGATGACAAGATGACAAGATGACAAGATGACAAGATGACAAGATGACAAGATGACAAGATGACAAGATGACAAGATGACAAGATGACAACATGACAACATGACAACATGACAACATGACAACATGACAACATGACAACATGACAACATGACAACATGACAACATGACAACATGACAACATGACAACATGACAACATGACAACATGACAACATGACAACATGACAAAATGACAAAATGACAAAATGAACAAAATGAACAGATATTCGGTATATTTTTGACTCCATCCACGTAACGGACGTTGTTCATACTGGCAAAGGAATAGACCTGGTTCTTTACAAGCGCAAACTCCCCAATCCCTCAGAGCTGTCTGCCAAGGCATCAAATCTGGGGCGTGGGCTTAGCCATCGCTACCCTCAGTGAAACTATTAGAGAGTCCCGTGAATCACTAGTAATTGCTCTCAGGATGAATTGCGACAATCCGTTTTTGCCGTCAAGGTGGACGGACTGCAAGTGCCTCGCCATTTAAAATCACGAATTGGAGCTTACCAGACTTTCCAGCAACAACTTAAAGTGAGATATGACTGAATACTCGGATACTTGGCTTTGAATACTCTGCATGGAAAAATAACCCTCAGGAAGTCTGCCTGGACTGCCATGCCCCAGTTGCAAAATAGGGAAATAACCCTCCAGCCCGTAATTGCTGGACTCTTGACAGTTTATCAAGATTTATTGAGAGACCCCATATTTGAAGATCTTGTCACAATGCACGTCATATATTGCCCTTCGATACTTTCTAAGCAACAACGGTGCTGTGATTGTAAGGCGTTGACAGCCATCCTCACGCAGTCAGACTTTCTGCTCATGACGTGATTATGTATCAAGGAATGTGGCTCACATTGAAGTTCGGTGAAGCCGGCAGTTGCTTCGTAGTTCACATCATCCACAGGTCTTGCCTACAAAGGGCGTCTTTGATAGATTCAGATGGGCGAGAGTTTACTCTCGTGAGTAGACCCGATGATGCGTGGCCTAAGAATGATTGCAAATCAAGTTGACGCTCGGAAGGATTGATGAGAACGACCTTTGCGGCTAAAGCTTGATGAAAAGCTCTTGAATTCATTTGCCAGTGTTGTGGTAATATCAGGGTTATCCGTAAACACGTGTATCCCCAATGAAGGCATAATCTCACTCCTCCACCCAGCTGACCAATGAGATATGTGCCAGCCAACTTCCACATTCTCATCGTTTAAACAGATCTTGCACATATGCGAGAAGTGACTGCTGAAATCTTCATGTGTCGTCATGGCCCGAGCTTGGCTCCAAAACGGATGAGACATGCTAAGGTCTTTTGGAACGACCCCGTAAGCGCAGAAGTAGGTCAATGATCGAAAACACTCGGACGTGTGCTGACTCCACTTTATCTATTTACAAGTCCTGGATGTAGGCGCACGTGGAGTCCAACATTCTGTCAAACGCACCTCTGTCCAAACCTTTTGAGAAATCGCCCAAAAACCTCACTTCACACCGACGGCCGCCCAACAGACCACCATCAACAATGCTCATTTGCACGCTTTGGTTTTCGTCCATTTTCACCTCCAACTCGCGTCTGTAGTTTGCACTCACAAACGCATAGCGCACTTGTTTTCCGTCGATCACGACATCGACAAAAGGGGCAATTGATGTCGGGGCTTTGCCGCTGAAATTCAATTGCAGGCCCTCGAGGAACGCCTGGAGTCCTTCCTGCTTGGCAAGACGCGGGTACTTGCTTGAAGGGGCGTCGAAGAGGGTTTCCAAATTGGGCGTTTCTTTCTCAGCTCCTAAGTCATCCTGATTTTTGACATCATCCCCAATTAAGTCATCCTCAATGACCCTCCCCGTCAACTGGCACGAGATCTTCATGTCACTGCCGTGTTGTGGCAAACACACATAACTATCGTTCTCGGCCTCGACCGTCACCACCTGCAAAGACTCGATGTCCACGACTTTGTTCTCGTTGAGTTGCATCCACATCTCGATCGGCGGGTATTTCATGTTCTCATGCAAATCCGAAACGTTTTCTGTCTCGGCGTACGGCGAAGGGAGGAATTTGAACTGGAGACTGTACGTGTGGGGGTCCTCGTATACGGAATCGCTCGTTTCAAGGGCCTCAGTTGTTCCTTCACGTAGCACTTTATCGTAGACCCGGGGAATGTTGGTGTTGAACGTGAACGGCAGTGACAGGTCTGGGCGAGAAGGAGGGTTCGCCAAAACGGTGTTTTCGCTTTTGTCGTGTTCAAACAAAACGCGCCCGAGCGTGATGGTGAACAAAGGTTCGTCTAGCTGGGAAGCGCTCACCCCGCGCAAGTTCTGGGTGTACCCGAAATCGACTAACTCGGCATAGAGTTTTGTTTTCATGTCCTCCGAAAGAATCTGGGGGCCTCCCGCCTTTTCGACCGTTTCCGCGGGCTTGGACGCCACCACGAGATCCTCGATCACGTGCTCGAGGGTATTGTCGTTCAAAAGCGAAAGCGAGTCGTACGTGCCGTCGGCGACGCTTGTTTCGGCAAACGTGTCGTGCGAGATACTGAAATCGGCGAGTTTCTTGAGCTTGTCCACGTTTTCGTCGGAAAACTGGCTGATTTCGCGTGCCACCAGCCCGTCTTTTTCCCTCTTTTGCGTCTCGTCTACGAGCTCGAAATGCGCCTTCGACCGCTGTTTCCACGACATAGCATAGTCGTCCGTATACGGGATGAGAACTGAGTTCTCAAGATTTTTGGCCGCTGCCAAATGGAGCGTTCTTTTGGCGTGGAGATTGTAGTCCAAGAACCACACCAAGAGCCGCTGGATCCGCCGCACGTGCGCCCGGCCAAGGGCACAGAGCTCGTATTTGTGTCCGTGCAAGTGCTGGAAGTAGATTTCGATCGATTTCCCGATCTCGTCGAACGTGAAACTACCAAACTTCTCCACGTATAGTGCCTGGATAGTGGACAAGTCTATTTGCTCACGCACGACGTTCTCGAAGCGGTGGGCCAAGTTGATTTTGGCGTTGCGGATCTGGAAGTCCGTGCCGACCAAGATGAGTTCTTTTTTCGTCGGATCAAAGTCGACCGACATCACTGTGCTCTTGACAAGACTGAGAATGGCGCCCCTTTGGCTGAGCAATAAAAACATCTCCTGGTGCGAGAGCGGCACGGTTTCTTTCTTGAAAACAGCAGACAAGGCGCTGCCGACCTCGCCCCAGATTTTGGTCACGATCGTGTTGGCCAACTGTGCTTTGGTGTGGCTGACCCGGTAGTAACAAACGCCTTTTTCTTGCACATAGTGTGCCAATTGGGCCCTGGTGAACGAGTTTGCAAGGTTTTGCGCCGCCAGTTTCACGCTGAAATCGGCATCTTTGCTTTGGATTCCAGGCCGCAAATCGTCGATGTTTTCGGTGATTTTGTCGCTGGGATCGTCCTGTGAAAGACTCTCCGAAAAGAGATCCATGCCGCTGATTTGTAGATCGGGCGCGGCTACTGCCAGTTTCTTCTTCCGGGCGAGCGTTTCTACATACTTTATATAGTCCTTGTTTTTCGTTTCGCTCGGATTCAATATGAGAATGTTTCTTCTCTTTGCCGCCTTTTCAGGCACGCTTCCCACGTCTTCCAGCGCCTTCTCTCGGAGAATGCCGAGAATCTCGGCGTGGATGTCTGATGGACACGGTCTCGTACAGGACAAGCTCCGCAGGCTTACGAGACTCAGCGTCGATTGTAGCAGACCTCGGAGTTTACAGAACGCACGGCCCAACATGTTCGAGGTTTGGCGCTGACCTGTGCTACGGATATGGTGAAATGGATCAGTCTTGCGAGGTCGCTCATCGGGTCACGTGACACTGCGAGGGAGGTGGGCCGGATGGGGTGAAGATCAGTGTTGCGCGCTGGCGTAATTTTTCGTTAATCGTAAAGTAAATTACGCGTTTACGCTACAAAATTACGATAATTATTTACGATTACGACGACTCCCATTTTCGTAATCGTAATTTTCTCGTAATACGTTTTACTCAAATTTCTTTACGATTTTTTACGATATTTTTGCAATACGCGTACGATTATTTTACGATTATTTTACGACTTTATTACGATTTTCACGGTTTTTTAAAGTTTTTCTCCAGTGAGGCGCTCATTAACCAGTGCTGCACATCTTGTTCAGATAATGGGTTACAGCCCCAAGCAGAAGCACCTAACATGCACGTGTTCACGGCCGTCAATTTTGTGATAGTGGAATGCTCCACACTCGATGATTGAGAAAAAAAGAAACGAGAACAACTCGACTCATTCACGCCGCCTTTTCATAAGCCCCCTTTTAACATTCTGCGTGCTCAATTACGATGACGGATATCTCTTCGGATGAGTCTTGTTCACAGACTGAATTCAACTCCAATGAATCGAAAAAGCTGCATGCGCCTGCTTTCAGATTTTGGTGACAGGTATATCCTCTATATCGCCACCGCTCTTGATCCAAAGTACAAACTCGAATATTTTGAGACCAGAGAATGGCTTCCGCGTGTCTTGGTAAGTCGCATCAGGAAAAATTTGAAAGATTTGTTCAAACTTTACAAAAAATACTATTGAGCACAGAGATTCCAAAATGAGGTACCTTTTCAATACGGCTTGCAAAAGACACTTTGCCTCTTCTAGCTATGTCAGCGCCGGCAGAATGATTTTTTTTCAAAATACGGCGATATGGTCACAAAGAAGAAAAATAAATTTTTCCAGGCACAACGAAAATGATGGCAGTGGTCAGCGACAAGGTGAGAAAAAGAAGGCAAGATGACTTTAACCTGGGTATGGAACTGATGATAAGAACACTGAAGATGACGTGGAATTATGCGACCAGGTCGCGAGAGAGATCAAGGACAATGATGATGATGAGATGGAAGTCGACGCTGGTGAAGTTGCCGAGATCAATTGAGTACATGCATTCTTGATGCTCGGATAAATTCGCTATTTTCGAGCAACTCTATTTGGGCACGAAGCAGCTCATTCTTCACACAGCTCTCAATTTGACAAAACCAGAATACGTTCCGCTTAAATCTCTCCGAACACAGTATCGAAGTAAGTAAATACATAATTCCATAATATCAACACCTTTCAAAGTGTTTAGTGGAGAGATTTCCCACAAATGAGAGTAATTTAGCTAATCAATGTCTCAAACCAATGAAGATTATGGTACCGTAATATTCATGTTATGGCAATTTTCGGTAGCGTGTTTCCATGTTTTGAATTTGAATTTGTTGCGGTAAGATTATGAACAATTTACGCCAAAATTACGAAAAACTTCCGAAAAATTCCGATTCACGATTACGATGGTGATTACGATGGCTCCCAAAAACGTAATTTGAAGAATGGTGGTAATTACGCTGGTCTCGAATTTCGCAAATCGTAATTTAGGCGTAATTTTGGCATAACGCGCAACACTGGTGAAGATCGGCAGGAGAGGTGGGCAGTCACGTGATACGTCGCTGGCGAACCTCGAGTTGTCGAATACGGCCAGGGCCTGAGTGAAATCAACGGGATGTGGGGAAGATGATTTTTTTTTACTTATTCTGTATCGGAATCAGAGTTGGGAAGTCCTCATATTAACTCAATCTATTCTTTGATGCGAACCAGTGTTGAGCAGGCTTGTTAGTAAGTAGTATTTTTAATATTTTTCGCGATGTTTTTGCTAGAAAAATATCTTTCAGTTTTTCAAAGTATTTTTACTTTTATGCATATTTATTCTAGTAGTAGTAGTTTTTATGCAAGTATTTTTAATATTTTTTTCAAGAAGGTGCACTAATAGCGGAGAGCGAAAAATTCCATTATCACAACCGATCAAAACCGCAAGAATGTCCAAACAAGGCTCGTATATTTGATCCCTTTTCACTTAATTCCAAAATACCTTCGTCGTCATCCGAAATACAGGTAGGCTCTTCGTCCAGCTTGTCACCAGCTTCGGAGTCTCCGTGATTCTCCACCTCCTCTCCATCTCCGTCATACAGAAAGCATATATCACTCGCGTCCAGCTCTTCATCTGAGTTTCCCTCAATTGGGTCAAAGGGTCTCTTTGATCCCGGTCTAAAAGTATAGTTTTGCGAAATACTCTGATCACTCCTGGGTTGGCCTTCTTCTTCTATCTGATGATGAATTTCATTAAGGTCTGGATCCGGAATAACGCCCCTCGACTTTAGTATTGCCAACATTTTTATTGTCTCTGGTAGTGATCTTCTTCTTGCGTCGGTAAGCATGCACTTCACCTCGGAGAATAGTGACTCAGACGGCGAGGACATCGCTGGAGTACATAAAAAGTCTCCTGCCATCTCAGAGATGACGGGAAACGTAGCTCTTCGGGATCTGTAGTAGTGTGCAACATTACAATCCTCATCTTGTATCATTTCGTCTAAATACCTCCTTAGTTCGTTTTCCTCTGCGATCGACTTGCTCTTCAAGAAAATATTTGATTTTGGATACCGAACTGAGCCATCACTGGGTTTTCGTTTTCTCTTTGCAAGTAATGGAAGTTTCTGCCTCTTTTCGTACTCCGTCTTGTACTTGTGAAAGAGTTCAAATAAGCTTCTTTAACAGCATCTGAAACAGTATATTGAAAGTCATGTGCCCTGAGAATGCCAAACTCCTAACGAGGAACAAGCACTGTCGCGATATAAAAATTCTTTAGGGGTTCGATATTACAAGACTAAATATTTTAATATTTGAGTAATTTGGCACACGCGTTCAGAACCCCCACAGCTAGTGAGGGTTGAGTCTCCTTGAACTGTGGAGTGTTATAACCCTCAAGTAAATCTAAGATATGTTCCACACAGGGTATTGTGATCCCAGCTGTCTTATAGTCACTGCCTTGGAGCCTTTGGATTGTAACTAAGGCGCAAGCCCCAGAACAGTTAGAAGGTCTCTTAGGCTTCGAACACCACGCTTCGCTATGTATAAAAGTGCTTGAATATTTTTCGAGAAAAAATATATTTTCTACTAGCTTTTGCCAAAAGAATATTTTTCCAGGATATTTTTATGTTTTTTTATGCTAACGTAAATCACACCTTTTCGCACCAAACCCTATTTTGGGTCAGCAACAACAGACGCGTCTGAAAAAAACCTTTCTTTTTTTTCGAACGCCTCCAATGCCACCACAATTGGTCGATTCAACTCCAGTTTTGTAAGATGATAAAACAAGGATCTCGTCACCCTAAAAAGTTTAAAAGAGGGTAAAATCAAGTTAGTGCGGGAAGCAGCACGCGCTTTCAATTTGTCCCGCAGCACTCTTCAACGAGGGAGGAAAGGTTCAGGAAATCACGTCGAAGCAGCCGCAGACCAAAGAAATTGACAAAACTTTGAAGATGAAAGTTTAGTCAAATGGATAATCTCGAAGGACTCTCGCGGTCTCGCCCCGGCAGTCAATGCTGTTCGCAGAATGGCAGATTATTTGCTCGCGTCGCGTGGAACAAAAGTAAGTTTGAAAGTCGGTACCAATTGGGTTCCCAAATTTGTGAAAAGACAACCAAATCTCGGCACAAAGTACTCGATGCCTTTTGATTATCGACGGGCAAAGTGCCAAGACCCAAAGGTACTAAAAGGTTGGCTTGATCTTTGCATAACACGATGCTTACTTATGAAATGGAGTCAAGCGATGTGTACAATGCGGATGAGACAGGCTTTTCGATGGGTTTAAATGCGGCAAGGATAATTGTCTCAGGGTCTGAAATACGGGGGAAAAAAATAATTCAGAACGGAAATCGAGAGTGGGTGACAGCAGTTGAGTGTATCAATGCCACGGGTCTGTCTTTGCACCCATTTATCATCTTTAAAGGTAAGCAAATTTGCGAGTCTTGGTTGCTCAGCTTGAAGAAGACTGGCGCTTGGGATTTAGTGCGAATGGTTGGACATCCAATGATATTGCTATCCGGTGCCTCGAACACGTTTTTATTCCTCAGACAGAGTCTATAACAAAAGGCACTCATAGACTTTTGATACTTGACGGACATGATAATCATTTGACACCAGAATTTGACAAAATCTGCAACGAAAACAAAATAAATGCTCTTTACATGCCGCTTCACACATCTCATTTGTTGCACCTCTTGATCTTTGCTGTTATGGGCAGTCAAAGACAAAACATTACAAGTTGGCCGGAGAAGAACTGGGTTTGATGTGCTCGCGGGTGGCAGTGTGCGCATCAATAAAGATGACCACATTGCACTATACAATCATGCTCGGGTAGATGGTTTCACTGCTCGAAATGTTAGGAGCAGCTTCGAAACTGGCGATGTAATACCATTAAATCCTCAGCGGGTGTTATCGAAGATCAGAATCGAGGTAAGAGACGAGGTGTCTCCAGAACGTCGTCTGACGCCACGTAGATCTTCTAGTCTTGCTGTCGATTCGAGTACGCCTTCAAAACACAGCTATTTAATAAGTCTTTCTCTTCGCATTATGAATTACTAAAATATTGTCTTGGGGATGTGGCCGGTCCGTTGAAAGCCTCTTTTGACAAACTTTTGAAGTACGCGCTTTCGCAGGGAGATTCATATGCGATAATGGCCAAACCATTCGGCGATGTTCTCGTCACTCACGCCAGGCAGAACAAAAAAAGCAGTAGATCCAAAACGCGTATGACCGACGCTACTGACTTGTCTAATGAGGAATTCAACGAACGCAATTCCAGCTTTCTGGGGAACGTTAATCCCTTTTTGGAAAATTCCGTGGACTCAGAAGATAAAATTTCACAGCCACATAAAAAACGCAAAGCCACTTGTGGAATTAGTGGAACAATAGGGCATCGTAGACAGACATGTCAAAATAAAGCTCAATAATTTCTTTTTATGTTTTAGCTATGTTTAGCGTTTATATTCGAAGTCAAAGATATTTTATTTTTACACAATGCAGGCGGTGACTCAAATGCCAGTTTGGTGCGAAAGGGAGTGAAGTACGTTATACTTCATTACTAGTATGATTATCCTAATTACTACTGGTCGCGGTATAATTAGTAAGTACTTTGTAGTAATTACTACAGGTAATAATTACTAAATTACTAGAGTGATTACTACTTACTAATTACTATCAACACTACAATGGGTAGCAGTCAGTAGGTTCAAAGCATCAAGCTGATCACTTTTGATCACATGCACCAAACATAAAAATTCACTGGTACTCTCACGTGAGAGTATGGTGACTAGCCCTTAAGTTTAGTATATGTATTAAAACCACACATTGACTTGCTTAATCGATTCTTTTGTTATATTCAGCGAACCCAAAAAAGATTGAGCTAGATCTTACCACATTCCGACAGGCACATACATATTCCCAACCACCAAAAGGCTCAAACGATTTCTACCATACTTTCATCCACCACAATCATGGAATGTATCCGACATTTCAGGAGACCAACTCAGACCAATTAAAACTTTATCAACTAACAAAATGCAATCTTAACAAACTCTTGACCCGGAACATTCAAACAATTCGGTTTGAAGCTTTGTAAGACTGTTCAACGAGATTGAAGTACAATCAACAATCTTCTTCGAGACTACGCCCTCAAGTGAGTCATAGCAGAAAGAGGAGGTACCGGCTCATCATACTGCGGAGGCGCCGATGCATAGGGTGGAAGGGTCGACACATCATGCGAAACAGTAGAACTCCGTCTGCCGAGACTGGCTGTAACCGATGCGAGAGGATCGGGACTGGATGTGTCATCTTCGTGGATTCTGTTACCAGCATGCTTGCGTTCGGCCGCAAGTCTCATTGTAAAAATGATAAAATAAACAAATAGATCGAAAATCACGACAACAGGCAAGAGGATTGTCACGGTTATACTGACTCTATTATGCGGAGAAAGTTCACTTATTGATATTATGGTCGCCATAACGCAGACCAACATGGCATACATCATGCGAAGTTTAATGAGTTCTGCCATTGTATCACATGCAGCAGATGCGTGTCTTGGCAGTATTCCCCTGATGTCGAGTGTGACATGGTAGGCCACACATCCGAGCCCGAAAAGGGCGTAAATGATCATTGCAATGTACTCACTATGAGAACGAGTAACGAGAAAGATTGAGCCTGATAATAGACACAATTCGAGAAGTGTCTCAATGAACTCAGCAATGAAGAACCGAGTGTTGCCACTTTTGAATTTCTCGTGCATTTTTCGTGTATGAATTGTCTGGTAATGTCTTGTCGTCAAAGGGTTTGAGGTGGAAATCCTTAGAAGAACGAAAAGAGAGACGAGTTGCCACTGCCGGAAAAGTGGGCAACCCTCAAAATACGGAAACTGCTGAAGATCTCAGGGTTAGAGATGACCCATTTAGGAAGGTGATGCCCCTCACGGCTTTCCATCCACTCGTAAATTTGACAACAGACAAGTGTCTCGAGCACGAAATTTGTATGCAAATCTTTCAAGATCCATTGTATTTCTCTAACATGATGGGAAGCCCAGTCTGCTCGACGAATGATCTAAGTTATTTCGTTGCGGGTCTCTTTAGAAGGCAACTTAATCCTCACACGTCGAGTCGATTTTGAAACTTGCGAGACTCCGCAAAGTACATGACTACCAAAGGATTATATATCCCCTACATTTGCTCTCGTGGCTGGCTCGGTTCGCCAATTGTTAGTTAGCCAAGACACTCTCGTATTACGCGTAATGTGAATCGTAATTACGATTGAAAACGTAATCGTATTACGCCAAAATCCACAGCACTGGCCTAAATACCACGCTATCGAGTAGTTGACATAGATGAGGAATTACAAAGTCGGATGAATTCGCTGACTCTAGACTTATTTTTTTTATTAAAAAGAACAAAAGTAGGGATCCATGAGTACAGGCAAACCTCCTTATAAGAATGTTTCCTCCGCGCCAAAATTATAGGAATACTATCGAGAGTGCCTAAAAGCCCGTACATTTATGGTCTATATGCAGTATATCTCATCTGGATACAGTGAAACTTGGGGAAGTCGGACGCTTTTAAACAGGATCTCGCGTTCAAAGGGAAAGCCGCACGAGAAAAAAAATGCGCATAGCTAAAGAATTTTACTATGGAAAAAAAACTTGGATAATGCGCGATTCTCTTTATTGGTTGAAGAGGACAATTTCTCCAGAAATCCCGCTAAAAAAAAGGCTCTTTTGAAGGCGAAATCGGCATGGTCAAGACCCAAAACTTCGTGAGATTGTTGCAAAAATGCATTAAAAGCAATCCCCCCTGCCTCAGGTCGCGTAGCCGCGTGTTCATCCTCAATTCTGCTCGGATTTTTATGAATGATAGTTCGGATAATGGACAAGAGGAGAATCCTTAGCCAAAGACAAAAAAAAGGCTCGAAAAGAGATATATCGGCTCTCATAGAAGGGAAGATGTTATTTTAAAGAGCAAAAATATCAAACATGACTAAGTTCCTCGCTACTCCAAATCTTCTAGTGAACATCCCTATAACAGTGGTGTATAGCTCTTGCGGCCATGAATGCAGGACAAACTGTAATATGCAGTAAACAATGGTCTATATACCGGAATTTACTTCTTTATTGGATAAGGAGTACAAAACGACGATTATAATTAGGTCCGGCTAATCCAAGTTTCACTGCAATTGGAATTTTTAAGTTGTCGCACTTTAGAGGGCGGCCAGACCCGTGAGTCAACCGAAACATGGCTTTTCACTTCTCTCTTGTATTCGAAAAGAAGCTTAGAATCAGTGTTGCGCGCTGGCGTAATTTTTCGTAAATCGTAATAGAAATTACGCTTTTAGGTTAGAAAATTACGATTACGATTTACGATTACGACGACTCTCATTTTCGTAAATCGTAATTTTCTCGTAATACGTTTTACTTAGATATTTTTACGCTTTTTTTACGTTTTTTTTACGTTTTTTTACAATTTTATTACGATTTTATTACGATTTTATTACGGTTTTATTACGATTCTCACAGGATTTCGAGGTCTTTCTCCAGTGAGTCGCTCATCAACCAGTGCTGCACATCTTGTTCAGATATTCGGTTAAAGCCCTAAGCAGAAGCACCTAACATGCTCGTGTTCACGGCTTATTTTGTGATAGTCGAATGCTCCATGCTCGTTGATTTAAAAAAAAAAGAAACGAGAACAACTCGCCTCATTCACGCCGCCTTCTCTCAAGCCCACTTTTACCATTCTGCGTGCTCAATTACGATGACGGATATCTCTTCGGCTGAGTCCTGTTCTTAGGTTGAATTCAACTCCAATGAGTCGAAACAGCTGAGTTCGCCTGCTTTCAGATTTTGGTGACAGGGCCATCCTCTATATCGCCACCGCTCTTGATCCAAAGTACAAACTTAAATATTTTGAGACCAGAGAACCGTTCCCGCGTGTCTTGGTAAGTTGCATCAGGAAAAATTTAGAAATTTTACTTTACGAACCAACTATGGAGCACAGAGACTGTAAAATGAGATGACTGTCGAACACGGCTCATAAAGAAACAACCGGCCAGGCAGGTTAGACTTCCCTTATCCTAGTGACCATGAAGGGTCTGGGGACGAAGAAAACGAAATCGTGGCCTCCCTTTTTGAAAAAACTGAAAACTTCGATATCGTCAATTATTATCGCAACAGAAAAAGACAATTCATTATACTTTATCAGCTTGCAAAAGACATTTTGGCTATTCCAGCTATGTCAGCGCCGGCAGAATCCCTTTTTTCAACCCGCGGTGATATGATCACAAAGAAGAAAAATAAATTTTTCCCAGTCACAAACAAAATGATGGCAGTGGTCAACGACAAGGTAAGGAAAAGAAGGCCAGATGACTTCGACCTGGGTGTGGAATCTGATGATGAGAACACAGAAGATGACGTGGAGTTATGGGACCAGGTTGCGAGAGAAATCAAGGACAATGATGATGATGAGATGGAAGTCGACGCGGGTGAAGTTGTCGAGATCAATTGAGTACACGCATTCTTGATGATTGGATAGATTCGCTGTTTTCGAGCAGCTCTATTTGGGCACGAAACAGCTCATTTCTTCACACAACAAAAACAAAATACGTTCCGCTTAGATCTCTACGAACACAGTATCGAAGTATGTAAATACATAAATACATAAATCCATAATATCAGCACACTTTCAAAGTGTTAAGTGGAGAGATTGCCCACAAATGAGAGTAATTCAGCTAATCACTGTCTCATACTAATAAAGATTATGATACCGTAATTTTCATGTTATGGCAATTTTCGGTAGCGTGTTTCCATGTTTTAAATTCGAATTTGTTGCGGTAAGATTGTAAACAATTTACGAAAAAATTACGAAGAAATTACGAAGAAATTACGAAGAATTACGAAATAATTACGAAAAAATTACGATTTACGATTACGATGGTGATTACGATGGCTCCTGAAAACGTAATTTAAAAAATGGTGGTAATTACGCTGGCCTCTAATTTCGTAAATCGTAATTTTGGCGTAATTTTGGCGTAACGCGCAACACTGCTTGGAATGCCTGGTTGGTAAAAGCTTTTTTTATGTTCCTTTAAAATTTGGATTTGCAAGTTTTGTAGGGCCTTGATGAGTTCAGCATCTCCGGAGTCCCTTTCTTTGAGAAATCGAACAACGAGCTCTATACCTGATACCAACTCACGAAATGAGACACGCTCATTTGGCGGTGGCAGGAAGTCTTCCTCGCTATTACGAGCAATCTCTGCCTCTTTCTCCACCTTATAATCTTCCAATAGGTCGTGAAAGGTATCAAAAGTCCGGCCTACCACGCTTTCCTCAGGGAGATTCACAAACTCCTCTGCAGACATCGGGACACAGATGATGTTTTTGTCATGTAGCCGAGCAATCAGCTCGTTGATTCTTTCGTAACGCTTTTCAAAAGCTCTGTTCCAGATCAACAACTCTCAGACACAATCTCTTTATCAGCGTCAAAGGCAGTTTGTGTCAGTTCATTTTCGTCCAAATCACTATTGGACATGATTTGCAGCGAGTCGTCTGAAGACTGAACTTTGTCGTCAACGACGAGATTTGCAATTTCGTTTGATTGATGATCCTTATCTCTATGTGGACAAGAATCGTCAACATCTTCACCAATGATGTCTGCTTTGCCAAAGCAGTTGATGAACGTGTCCACTTTGAGGCTCTGCCACGAGTGGATACTTCAATGAATCGCTTTTGGTAATGTCATCGTTTTTCTGTGTTTACGACCAAATGTTGTTTTTTTCGTGAAGAAACTCCGACCATAAGTCTTTGTGAGCCTTGAAAGAACTTATTGTACCATGGTCGAATGGCTGCAATTTGGAAGTCGTGTTGGGGGACAAATTGTGCACCACCGTGTACTAAAATGCTGGTGTCGTTTCTTATAAATCCACAGCAGCCTTGTTCCCACTAAAATTGTCTAATACTAAGTGTTTTTTTAAGTGTGCTTTCCCACTCATCTAATATATTGGGTATAGATTTTTACAAAATATTCCGGGAAGAAAGTGCAATATTCCAAAGAGTCCAGGTTTTTGCCCTTAACTATGTAAATATATTCCAAATCCTTTTTAATCTTCAAAATCGCTCAGAAGGTTCTAAATATCCCGGAATATTCTAAAGAGTATTCTTATAAAGAGGTTTGCCTGTACTCAATGTTTCACTCAATCCACCCTCACATCCAATTACTTTTTTTTTTTACAGAATCAATTGTATTATAGGGGGCTCCCACCCGAAGCTAAAAAATTCATAATCCTATTGATAAACCTATGATATGTCCTGGAAAAGGCACTGAGTAGCGAAAGGCCCAACTTTCCCAAGCCTTACTCACTCCTCCTTACCCTCCCCGCTTCTGCAAGTCGTGTCGGTCCATTTTGACCCGAGTAAGCTCCAAGAACATCTTCAACTTTCGTCTCAGAAGTGGTTCAGAAGTGGCTGAAGCACAATGCCCGATTCCGCATCCTTTCTCGAACAATAAACTCGGCGAACAGTCTCCACGTACCAATTGAGGTTGCGCATATTTTCGTATTCTCGATTCAGTGGTGCCAACATCGAATTCAATTTCATGGGCAATGTCATGCCTGACTGATTCCATGAGGATTTCACGCAGCTGCATTCGCTGTAAAGATGCTTGGGCATACCTGTCAGATCTACCCTTTCAAGGTATAAATGACATTTGAAGCCTGTAACTGGGGAATTCGTGTCATGAATCGGAACATGAGATCCAAAACTAGAATTATGGAGGGCTTTCAAATCTTTGTGCTGTATCCATTCGTATTCGTGGAGTTGCCTCCAGAAATTTTCCCATCGTCGTTTGTGACGAGCCGGTGGGCCCTCCCCGGTTGCATTGGTGGAAGTTCTCTTGTTGCTTGCGACTGACAGATCGAAACTATGCCGATCGCAATCCTTGACTTCTTGCTGTGAGACCTGATAACCTTCTTGGCTCGTATCTGGAACCACATAAGATTCCAATACGGGTTCCAGCGAAAGCGTGGAACTGGTGTATTCACGTGTGCGTGGAACAATCGATTTCCACGCTTCAAGGTAACATATTTTTGTTCTCGTAAACGTCCACTTAAGATGTGTGGAGAGTTTACCTGTGCTTTCCAAAATAAAGTCAGCACAGCTCAATCCTCTCGCACTCAGGAGTGGAATGGCTTTATTCGTACTCATGATCTTGGCCATATTATTTCAACCGAAGATACTTTGTGTACCAATCCATGTCTCCGTTCAAAATCGAGCGGAGAACGGCTGCTCTGTGACTTTGAAGTTGTACTTGCATTTGCAAAAGGCCATAACCTCCGCTCTTAGGCCTAGCATACATCTTGAGCGCAGCGATACCCTTAAATATCTTTATACCCTCATCCATCTTCTTCAACTGCAGACAACTTGTACCTTCTTGCTAAGAAGGGTGATTTAATGCCTTTTGTCGAGTTTCTCATGGCATTTGAGTATGGTGAGCAACAAATTTGGTCTGAAGTTGGTTCAGCTGTGTCAAAGTTTGCTACCTCTGTAAAGCAAAACAAGTTTGTGTCGAAAAAGTTATCTCACTGGAGTAAGGTAACTACTGGCTCTTTGAGACTCGTATTGAAAACTTCGTGAAGGACCTCAAGGATGAGGGAATCTGGTATAAACCAGGCACTGTCCATTCTCATGATGTACCTCCTTATTCTTCCCAGACAGAGAAAAAGAGGAAGATTGAGGATGAGAATCCGAGTGATACAAACAACGAAATGGAAACAACGAAATGGAAACAACGAAATGGAAACAACGAAATGGAAACAAGTACAGAAACCTGTGATGCCAACATTCCTCATGTCAACGTCTAATCAGCCAGAGCACAGTTGGGTATTGTGGATGATGTGAGTGAGACCATCATGGATGTTGAATCAAGTGATGATGAGTTGCCTGTGAGTGGATCTGTTAATTATGGTTCCCAACAGAAGAGACCATCCGCCATAGCATGGGAGTGGCGTGCTAAGATAGATCATTCAGGTTGGAACCTGTTTGAGAAAGAGATCAAGAAGGTTTTGGGGTTGAAGAATGTGTGTTCATGTGCCCATATCTTTCTATGATACTTGTCTTTTCGGTAAGGTAAAGCGCTCCATCCCAAAGGTACTGCCGGAAAGCTTGAGAGTGCTTCATGCTGATTCATGTGGCCCAGTTCATCATTCTGTGGGATATGACAACTCGTTGGATATTTCAGACGATTTGTGTCTGTTTTTTTGCGGTATGTCCATGTTGTTCCTACTGATTCTATTGGTACAAAATAGGGCACGGTGTTTGACATTGCACACAGCCGATCCCTTGATCTTCTGCCTGAAGCTGTATCTTTGCAGCTATCTTGGGCAATTGGGATCCTCAAGTGAGGAATGAAATTCGAGCCCGTTCTACTGAGTTGAGGATGATGACTTTAGAAACAGGGAAGACTCCCGGTGTTTCTGCTGAGTCGGTTCCATCTAGATTTATAACTCTGGATGCTCTTTGCTTGCTTCATTCATTGCACCAAGTCTTTATAGACCGTTCGAGAGGCCACAAACATATTGGTGCCTATAGCTCGATTAATCAAATCAAGATTCATGTAACCTTGCTTCATGGTGACAAAAGGCAACAGTCCTATAAGCTGTTTCTAATTAACTCCATTCAACTTCAAGCCCAAGAACTTCAAGTCTTCCGAATACAACAACATCTGAGGATACGGGAGTATCATCTGATGGTATTGTAAATAAGAAGAATGCACGCCCATGAGTTTGGTCTTAGTCTCACTGACCTTGCTATTGCTAAAACGCTCAAACTATGCGAGAGCTTTTGCAACTATCGCATTTTGAACAACTTTGGCTTCAGGTGGGGGCCCCCTATAATACAATTGATTCTTTGAAAATAAAAACAGAGCAAAGTGTAAGAGACTCTGCGCGGATAGTGATGTTCCCAATCTTGTTTCTTCAAGTTTTGAGAAAACTCTCTCGAGAAAGTAAACAGTGTTCGCATTGCATTCGTAAAGTGATACGAGTGGTTAAGTCATCGTCATCGAAAAGTTTATTCCAGCTTGTCATCAAAGCCATTTATGAGGCCTTCTGAAACGTACAGTGATCCAAAAATCTCTTTTCTGACAATGCTGGCCCTGACACAGTGAAACAACAGTCACAGCCTTAACAAAGCTCATAACTGAAGGGGCCCCGCAATGCACGTCAAACATCTAGCACTCGTAACCAGAGCTCGGCCCAAACAGGAAACCGGAGCTCTCTTTGCGGCCCGGCTAACAATGTCAGCGCGATCCGCGCAATTCTTAGCGTTTGTTATTGTTTCCTATTCCACGAGGCTGCGCTTTTACAGCGGCGTTTTGCCGTGTGTGAGCGAAACAGTGCGGCGACAACAATGAAAAACAAAGACAAGAAAAATGAATGACATCCATTATCTCTCCATTTCTCATATGAAAAGTCCCTGTTTACTACCCCGCTGTGACTAATCTCAAAATCCCATCACATCATTCCTTTCCGCCCCGGTCATGTAGTCTCTCTGGCTTACCGTACTCGCACACCTCGCGCACACCTCGCGCAGACCTGCTGCGGTGAGCCGAGAGGTCACAAAAAGCAAAACAAAAGAAATTACCCGAGATGATCTGCGCGCGTGCGTGCAGCGTCACTCACATTCTGCGGGGCCGCTCGCTCACGCATGCCCTTAGTCACAGTCGCCAGTGACAATGCGCGCTCGCTGAGAGCAGCCGTTTTTTCTGGCGCCGGCTTGGCAGTCGGAGGTGCGCGCGCCTCGCTGCACCTCGCCAAGGCCTTCCTGCCGAAACTCGGACGTGGTTATCTCCATGATATAAAGCCCATCGGGTTCTCCACAAACAACTTGTAGCTCTTTTTCAAGGTGACACACTCTTTCATTCTCTTTCCTTCCATTCTAATACACGCATTTTTCTTCTTGCAACTCTGGCTCATTGTCGTCACAGCTGGTTGCAATATATTTTCCAGGTCCACCAGTGCTGCCTAATAAACTCTGGACACCACCTCTACACCCTTAGAAAACACACATCCACAGTTTCGCATACTTGCAATGTCGCTCAGATTGATGCATCCGGCCAGACTCGCCCGGGCGTTTCCCGCGCAAAGAGGCGCCTTTTTCCCGGCATTCTCGACGGCTAGACACTTCCACAAGTCGCTGAGCACAGAACACTCTGCGATTGCCGCTGGACGGGCCAACGCCCCTAAATTGGTGCCCCAAACGGGCCCCGTGCCTCCTTTCGACCCCGCTTTCTTGAAGGATTTCTCGACAGGCGAGCTTTTCTCGTTCATGGTGATTGGACTCGCGACCATCAACAAGCCCATCTTGAACCTTTGCATCAAGTTGTTCCCGTACGTGCCGCTTCCGATCATCAAAGCGCTCGTGTACAAAATCTACTGCGGTGGCGAGACCATCGAAGATGTCAAGCAGACCGGGCAACGGTTGGCGGGGCGTGGAATCCACAACATGATGACTTCCTTGACAATCGAGGCATGTGAAGGAAACGACAACATTGACCCCCAGTTTATTGTATCGGAGACCAAGCGCTCCGTCACCGAGATCTTGGTTCCGCACACCGTGCTGATGATCGAGACCTCGGGCAAGGACATCAACGCGATCCCGGCCGGATACGTGGCGCTCAAGCCGACCGGGTTTACGAAGAACGCGGCAGCCGTATTGCAGCACTTTGACACGCCGCAGTACAAGGACGCGTTCAAGGAGATCGTGGAGAACGCGGCGGCAGTGTGCCAGACCATTTTCGACGCCAACCAGCGCTTGTCCGAGCAGTTCCCACAAAGAACTGCCCCGTTTGTGGTCGGCGTAATCGACGCGGAGAAGTACGATCTCCAGGAGGGCGTGTACGCGTTGCAGCGCCGGTTGTACGAGAAATTCAACGTTTTGGACGCCCCGGTCTCGGTCGTGGGCACCTTGCAGATGTATCTCGCCGGATCAGCGGATCTCTTGGTGAAGGAGGAGCAGTTGGCAAAGGAAAACGGCTACAGATTGGGGTTGAAGTTGGTGCGCGGCGCCTACATCCATTCGGAGAAGGACAGGGCCGTGATTCACACAACCAAAGAAGACACAGACGTCAACTACAACCGGGGCATCTCCTACTGCATCGAGCTGATCTTGGCCAGTCTTGGGAACGCGTCCACCATCGGCCATTTGGTGGTGGCGTCGCACAACGCGGACTCGTTGCGCTTGGCCACGGAGAAGACGTACAAAAGCACGCTTTCGCACGATAACACCAACAGGGCCAACATCTGCTTGGGCCAATTGTTGGGCATGGCCGACGCGGTCACCCACGACTTGATTGCGGCCGACAAAGTCGACAATGTCATCAAGTATGTTGCGTGGGGACCACCATTGGAGACCCGTGAGTATTTGTTGAGAAGATTGGAGGAGAACGGAGATGCAGTTAAGAACGACACGGGGTTGCCTTTGATCAAGGCTGCTGCCACCACGATCATGCAACGGGTGTTTGCGTAAATGGGTATAGATGATAATGAATAACGTTAGTAAGTTGGATTGTTTTTGAGGCATTTGCTGTTGTCAAAAAGGTGGGGAAATGAAGCATGTGGAGGATGTGGTGTGGAGGGGTTTTATCGCCCGGAAGTACCTCACCAGTGCTGTTTGTTACTGTCATAACAAGTGTCTAGTATTTTCCGATGAGAAAATATTGCGATAATTAGACTTCGTACAGCTTCAGGTATGATAGAATGAGTTTGAACAGATTTCAGATGGAAGGAAATGTGCCTGGTTGTGAAAACACCACAGGACGTCACTCAGAGCCAGTGTTGAGTGGCAACGTAAATTGATCGTAAAGTCCGTCAAAGTTAACGATTTTTCGATATCGTAGGTACGATAACGACATGCCCTTTAGTATTAAAATCGTAAAATTTTACGATACACTTACGATTTTTGGGCATATTACCAGGTGTGCACAATGTGTATCAGGCTGGCTCTGATTGGGTAGTTCCATAGAAAGCAGAAAGCTAAGATCATGGACTTTTGGGACTACAAAGGTTAGATCAGGTTCGCTTATCACCAAGACACTCGAGTAAATGCACTATACCGAAATGGATGCCTTGTAAAAGAAGGTTGCTATGAAGAAGGGCCAGTTTGCCCTTACACTTGATGAGTGGAAAACCAGTAATGGAAACAAGTTTTAGGGGGTCACATTTTACTGTCTCAATAAATTCTTTGGACTAAAGAATTAGGTGGTTGGATACGGGGTGCTCAAAGTGAAATCTCGATCTGGACGAGTCTTGTTATCTTTTGCCAGGACGTTATCAAAGGTTTTGCTTTGTAAAGTCATCTTTTTTTTTTTTTTTTTAAAGAAACAGATATGTACTGAAGGATGCCGCTTACCTTGGCCGTGGGCGAAAACTATATATTCTATAGAAAACCTTAACACACTTGATTTTCCAGATGTGTACCGCACATCCAGTTTTTGGTGTCGCCCGGGTTTCGAACCGGGGTCTTAGGCGCAATAGGGTTACACCTTGACCGCTGCACCACACGAGTCAAGGATTATTCGTAAATATTTGAAATTATTTGTAATATTGCCTCTATGTTACAAATACTTTTTAGTGGTATTACTGTTTGTAATACCACCATATCAGAAATAACTATTACTGATTATTTCTGAATTTCAAGTAATTAGGCGAGATATTTTGTAATTTAACATCACTGGTTGAGTCTGGCTGTTCATAAACCGTCAATCTTGCCAGATTCTTCTACAATTTCTGATTGAGTGGTAATCCTGTCACTACTTCCTGTGTGGAATACTCAAGGAATGGACTTAAAAAGGTTGAATTCCGTTCGCTGATCACAAAGACGCTTTACTAAAAGTACTATATATGTGAAAGCCTTGAGAGAGGAGCCCTTTATAAATGAGGGCCAGTTCGCTATTACACTTGATGAGTGGAAAGCCCGTAATCGAAACAAGGTTTTGGGATCATATTCACCTTTCTCGATACTTTTTTTGAACTCAAGAATTATGTGGTTGGATTTGAGGTGCTCAAAGTGAAATTCATTACAAGAGGAGTCTTGGCGTTTGTCCAGGACGTTAAAAAAGTTTTGCTTTGTACAGTCGTATTGTATGTATTACAAGAGAAATGCCTCGGTGGTGAGTGTTCAACTCGACCAGCTAAAAACAAATTTGATGGAAATATACGTTGCGCCAGTCACGTATTGAATGATCCACAATATCATTTTGATTTCACGTTTTTCAAGAAGTAGGATTCTAGAGCGTTTGGAGAGCATTCGGGAAGTTGATGAAACATCTCCCGTTTTGAAGGAGTTTTCAAATCAAATGAAGTCACTACCCAATCTCATTCGATGGCTTGTGAAGGTCGTTCGCAATAAACTGTTTCTTCTGACACCTGGCCGAGGTACGAGGATTGCAAGACAAAGCGAAAAGGCCCGGGAACTTTGATATTGGAGAATAAACATTGCTGGCTTGTTACATTTAGAATGCATCAGTTGGATTCTTCATTTCAGAAAGAAATTAACTATGTATTGGCTGGGCGCTTCAATAAGAGAGACCAAAAGCATTTGGGTCTCCAAAGTTTCGCAACTAGCAGACTCGAAGGAATACTTCGTTTGCACCGCATTTTTGAAATCTTTGAAGCCCCAAACGTTTGTCGATAAGCTAGCAATACTATCGGCTTGACCATCCATTACGTTCATAAGCTCCTGGAGGACGTTAGAGGTTGAAACACGTTCTTAAACACACAAATCCGTATTTTGCTCGAGGAGTCGCTGCTTCTTACAAAATGCTTCTGAATACTTTTCCATTTATGAACTGATCTTGGGACATGATGCGGGCCTCAAGCTCAACTTTTCTAACAAATGAGTTTGGCAGGGGATTTCATTTCGGAGATTGAAAGTGAGATGCAGCTTGTTAATTTACGCTATACACAAAATTTGAAAATGAAGTGGAATTTTTGAGAAGCCCAGAGCGAGCCTCAGATTCAACTTCTCGCTAAGCGTGATAGCTCCGGCTGATTTCATGAAGGCGAACCTTTTGACGATGAGTATGACGAGCTTACGTATTATTTAGAGTCAGAAAGAATATTGAGAGTCAAATAACCAGCAACTCTTATTGAGCTCGAGGAAAAGACTTTTCTGTGCTCTCTAGGACGGCCAAAGACTTTCAAACAATTCCAGCTATGTCTGCGCCTTCTGAAGCATTTATTTCACAAATGGGCGATGTGGTCACAAAGAATAGAAAGGAATCGCCAGCACCTAGATCAAATGTGTTGGTGTTTCTCAAGTATCGGGCTTCTTCGGTCGGCTTTGAGAAGATTTAGGAGAGATCAAAGACTCGGATGAAGACCTGGGGGAAAACCTGGGGGAAGTGCTTGGCGGAGAAAATGAAGTGCTGGGTGAAGAACTTTTTGAGGCAAAAGCAAGGTGTTCATATCAAAACCAAATGTTAAAAAAATTGTAAAATAAACAAACTTCGTGAAAAAATCAAGGTGATCTTGACATAAAAGAGAGATTCAGAGAGACTTTGATGCTTAGTTTGGTTGTCCAGGTTGAACATTGTGAAAAAGACGGATAACTTCAAACCATGCGAGGAGATCGAGCAGCAATATTGCTTAATACGTTAACGGGGCTTGAGGATTGGTACACGAATCATTGGGGACTAATATTTGTTCATCATATGACTCGAGTCGTTTTCGAGAAAAAAAGGTCAAAATTGAAAATAAGGGAAGATTTTGCTGGACTGAATTTCTCTTTGATTTGTCGGGACTCTTCTTCGAACACTTGCAGTGGACCTATTCTTCGAATGAGCTGTTAACCTAGAAGCGCGGAGGAAAGAAGAAGAAGAAGAAGAACGTAAACACATACGATGTTTTCGTGAACGATAAAATATCGTGAATATTTACCATGTTTGCGATCGTGATGGGTCTGCCATCGTAAGGTGTCGCTTACTTCGTTAACAACGTCTACGACGCAACACTGCTCAGAAAATACAGGCTTTTAAAACATCATGAATCACGTCAAGACTATTTGGGCAAATGCTGCTAAACAGAGGTCTCCCTCCTCCTGGAGATATAAGTATCTCGGGCCTTGGGGAGGGTCACGGCCGAGGAGGGACACTCAGGCGGGTCGATGACACATATGTACCTCTGTAATAACGAGTGTTGGGAATGATTATAGTCATTACTATTTTCAGTAGTATTTAACGGTATAATTTTACTTCTCGTGGTAAAATCAGTAAGTAGTAAGTGGTAAGTCTTTATAATTATACCTAAGTACTACCACTTTAGTGGCATCAATTTAAACGCTGAAATCCAACATAGATTTTCTTCAATAAATCAGACTATGTATATACTAAGGTAAGAACATCATCTATTCCATGTTCCTCATTATCCAAGAGAATATAGAGTCACATCTGTATACCTCACGGAGTTCCCATGATCAATTCATACTCAAATCTTAAGACTCCGTCGGAGGTTGTTTTTATAGAATATATAGTTTTGCTGAGATGAGGCTTGCGTAGCAGCCAAACCACAGCACCCCCAATGTGATGTTCCTTAAAAAAATAAAAAGGAAAATTGTTCTTGTGAGCTCAAAGGAAACACTGTGGAATTAGTGAAAGCTGGAAGAATCTCTGATTTCCAAAGGCTGGATCGGAATAAAAGACGCACCAGGAAGCTCTACCGAGCCTGAATAGGGTCAAAAATCGAGTTCACATCTGTCATTGTAGGCTAGTTCGCCTTAGGAATGCCTTTTCATTGGAGTCTCTGCTATTTTGTAGTACGATTTGAAACATCGGCTTGTCATATCGCAAACTTTTTCATTTCGGACTCTGATCTATATCTCGGGCCCGTATTAAGGCCTCAATATACAACGTTCTCCATTAAGATAGATGCGACAACATAATAGTGCGTTTAACTGAGATTTCTGTGAAGCAATCAAAAAGCTCCTTTTTCAACGAATGCGAGGCTCACCTCTTATATCGCCTTGAAACAGACCAAGGTTGAGGTGGCGTAAGAAGCTGCGGACAATATCTAAAGGTCCTTTCCCAATGCCCGGACTGGTAATCTGTTGTCTCCTTTATGTTCTTTGTTTGTTTGCTTCATCTGGGCGGATATGACTGTGGTTGCTTGGTGGGGTGTGCGTTGAGAGATGCATCTGATTCTGTACTGATTCTTCTCTACATGTCTTCTACGAATCACGGAGAAGCTCATATAGTCATAGATTTAACGTACCGGGCCAGGATCTCTGACTCTTGAGAGTGCAGCCAGATTCAAGGCACATTTAGAAGGTTCCTGCTTGTGTCATGTCCATATAGGCAAACGTATCCTCTGACCTCACATCTTTGATACAATAAATAAACCGCTTCTCATCATTACTCGTTAAAGGGCATTAATATTTCAGACTCGACAAGCTTTTCAGTCATTTTCGGTGGGAGAAATCCAATTAAAAGATCAATGGAGTCACTGACACTCCAGCCCTAGGCATGCATTCCTAAACAAGTGTTCTTCGAGGAACTCGTGCTCAAGCTAGCAGTCTCGACAATCGTCTGGATAACAAAGCTTTTTGCTTCTCTGTATCACGAGCTCTAACACGTTGCACTTGACGTCTAACAAAACATATCGCTTACTCTATGACAATCAATCTCTCAATACAAACACCGGTGCATAAGCCAAGGGAGTATCATGGATACCAACGAGACTAGTCTCAGAAATGATCATAATAGCACACTTCTAATGAATTTCATTGAAGTGCACCTACTATCTTATCCGCTCCAGTATTGTTGACTCATGGAGAAAGAGCCGAGTTGGAGAACACCGATGATGGATCAGTTTCACACCTTGGAGGGTGTTGTCATCTTGAAGAAGTCACCGGACTACATGGAGATTGATTCTTGATGCGGGAGCTAAAGGAGAGTCCAGAACTAGGTAGATGAAATCAGTGATCGAATGTGCAGTTGATACTTATGTGACTGAACAATTGAAGGTATAGTTAATCAAGCCCTTACATTGCTCGATAAGAACGTACTTCATGTATTCAAATTCAGGAGCCTTACCAGCCATCATCAAGCCGACACACGACCGAACAAACCCAAGACAGAGCCGAAAATCTCAATGACCATGATTTTGCCAAAAAGGGAGGAGTCTGCTGCATCACTGATCGCTGCAGTGGACCCAGTTATACCGGAGACTCTGAAACGATGCCGCTTAATCCGGTTGAAGGTGCTAGCACGAGTGAAAGTGCATACTTTCGTGAAGTTGAAGAGTCGGGTGACCCAAACTCCCCATGCAAAAGAAGAAGATATCTAAACCGAGAGAAAACGAACAAATCACCATGTGATTCAATCTCATCTTCCATCCCAACCGCATCAAACCCCATCATTCTTGCTCAAATACCTACAACTCCACGTATCGCTCTGGCTCCCAGATGTGCTTGCTGATGACACACTGCACCACCCACTCCCAGTCCACCACACCGAACTTTCTCTTCAAAGGCGGGCGTCCCCTTCTTTTCTTCGTGCTGACGCCATGGCTCTGCAAATAGTCTCCCTGAGCATTATCGTAGACCAAAACGCTCGCATTCGCCATCTTCTTAACAAATCCGTCGATCGCAGAAGCGTCCTTGAACTTGTGGATTGCACTGGCACCGAAAGCGTGGAACACAAAGTCGCAGATATCCACCATCTTGCTGTCTTGTTTGCGGTTGTACAACACCATCGTGTATCCTTTCAAGAGGCCCGAGTTGTTCTGAAGCTGCTCGTTCAAGGCACGCCCCGATTCGAGCCTGGTCCTAAACTCAAAAACCTCTAGGTTTGTCAAAGTCTTTGTGTGTGTGGAGTGTCCTGCGGGAAGAAGAAAAACCGGCCATTTGTCTAGGAAATCCCGGTTTTCAACGACCTTGTCAATGTAGCAGTCGGCAAGAATGGGCCAGCCCAACGTCAATGCCTGGAGGTACTTTGCACTCCGCGAGTACCCGTCTGCCAAAAGAGCGCCGAATTTGAAGCAGCCCAAGTTTTTCAGCGAAAGCACGAGCTTGCCAAAGAAAGACGTCTCTCGCACGGTGGTGTTTTTGAGTTCATCATCCACCACCAGGCCTCCGTTTGCAACAATCGTTTCTCTGAGCTGGTCCTTCCGCGGTCCTTTGATGGACGTGATGAAGAAGAGCATCCCCGCAAAGAGGTCTGGTTTGCGAGCCGCAGCCATATCCTTTGCGGCCTTTCGCGGACTGATCTGGTTGTTTTCGGCGATTTTCTCAAACTCTGAAACGCCTAGTGGGTCCTTGGATTCAAGCATCTGGCGCACTACCCCGTAGTTTTCCTGGAGAAGGTCCACAGTCCCTAGTAAGATGTGGAATCGCAGGAGATGTGTGACCCATTGTTCCAATTCCATGCAGATATCCTCCAACGACACCAAGTACTCTTTGGGAGCCGCCGCTTTTGACTTTTTGGCCAAGATCACCGTGTCGTACCCTCGTATACACCTAACATGCGATTTGGGAGTATAGAAGGTAAGACCCACCACAACATAGTCGCCGTGCACCAGCTTCAACTGCACGATATCGCCAACGCATATATCGAGCAAGCTCAAGTCGGTGTTCCGGGCCTCTATCTGCAAACCTTCCTGGAGTTGCACGGTAGAAAAGGTTTCGCCGTATTCGACGACTTTTCCTGATAATCGTTTGAATTGATGTAGCGCCCACACCGAGCCTGTGTTTCTGATGACATTGCTGCTGGACACCAGGGGCGCGCTTTCCCTCCATGTTTGAGGGTCAGGGATATCCGAGGATTTCGGTGACTTTAAAACTTTCGTGGAATCCGGAGCTTTTCGGGGTAGATCGTCATTCTTTTTCTCGTGACACTGCACCATCGCGTCTAGATCTAGGCCTGTCACGTCGTGGCTGATGTCATCGAGCTCCGACGACTCCCCACTTTCAAAACCTCTCGGAAGACTCAGGCCGAGATTCAGCACCACCCCAGTCTTACCCCCAGCGCTTCCTTCAAGTGACGTTGGGTGCACTCCATTCGATTGTGACAGGCTGCTGAGAGCTATTTTGCGTCTTTTCTGGCGCCGGAGATCGTCTGCTACAGAGGCCATTTCCTCATCGCTCTCAACGCCCATGCGGGGCACTCTGGTCTCCTCGTTCTGGCTGCTTGAAAAGACCGGTCTGGACCCCAAATCAACTGGTTTCGGTGTACCCGCATTTATATACTCTTCCTGGGTATTTAGCACCTGGGTAGTGGGTTCCATGCGTATGTCGTCTTCGGAAGAAACGTCGAATGTCACGCTGCCCATTTGTGAGGACTCTGCGGAGTCCGAGGATTCGGATTCGTCGCGTGTATACTCCGGCGAGTTGCCGATGTTTTCATTGTCGGTGATTTGATTTTCCTCAGTGATTTCATTTTCCTCAGTGATTTCATTTTCCTTAGCGATTTCATTGATTCCCGTGTTTTCGGAATTTGACGTCCCGCTGAGTGTCTTTTCTGTCCCCCCAATAGGCACATCAATATCTTCAGGTCCAGGTAGCAAAGGACGAGTGCTTCTCGAAAAAGTAGCGCCTAGATCCCCAAAAGTACCCAGCATCTTGGTGGGAGAACTATCAATCAAAAGTCCACATTGATCCTGGTCCTCTTGTGTTTGCTCATGCTCCAAAAATGGAGATGCATTTAGGTTCTGAGTGGGCCTTAGTGAAGTGGCAAGAACCCCTCTGATTTGAGACACGCTGTCTCGAGGAATCACCTGTGTGTCTGCGTCACCGGCCCCTGCATTAGCCGCCAAGACAGACGGACTCTGCTGTATCACCTGCGTATCATCTGTAATCGCCTTTTCATTCGGTAGCGCAAACACAGATGTCCGTGCACGGCCTTGCCCAATCACCTGCGTGTCTGCTACCTCACCTCGTCTCACAATCACCTGTGTATCCTGGAACGGCGAGTTTTCCACATTTGACGCCGAAAACAGCTTTTCTGCGCCTTTTTCACCACTACGAGTGTCCCTGCTTATCATCTGAGTATCGCCCAAGGTGTCGTAGCCCCGTCGCAGGTCCCGAAAACTTCGGAGCGACTCGTCGGTGTCGTATAATTTGCCCATACGAGGCGACTGCGAGTCGAACGGAGCCGAAAATAGAAAAGAGCCGTCTTTCTCCGACGCGTTTTCCTCATTATCCACTAGAGTGGCTTCGGCTAGTAGCCCCGAGTCATTTTGAGGGTCCAGCCATTCCCACAGCTTGCCCGAGCGCTTGCTCTGGGAGGCAAAAACGAGACTATCTTCTTGCGTCGAGGCTTCCATCGAGGGGCCGGGAAAGTGGCTGTAAGTGTGGGATCACGTGAGCAAATGTGGCAGAAGCAGTACTCAATTTCGGTGAATGTGCAAGTATTGGATGAGTCTTGTTTGGAGGGGAAATCAAGGGGGATCGGCGGGAAAATCAGCGTCAACGTATCCCCATATAGTGCTTCTAGCATGGAATTTATCAGTGCTCGCCGCACACTCATGTACATCGATAGATGCAGCACTGATATATGGCGAGGCAGTTAGCAAAGAGTATTTTATTATTTTTGCCTTATGTTATAAAAATTTTTGATATTTTCTTGAAGAGTATTGATTTTAGGTGTGTTTAAGTATTTGTGGTTTCTGATATAAAAATAACACGCATTTTTAAGATCTACCTTGTAGGGGCCGTTCAAGAAGCTCCATTGAACCGTTTCACGCGTACAAGATGAAGATTCTTTTTCTTGAAAATAATAAGAAGGAGACGAAATAAGGCACTGGTTTCGATTACAAAAACAGAGAATGAAAACATAACGTCAATGGTGCCGCATTTCGATATCCATTGTTACATAGGGTTTTCATGAAGGACGAGTCGATCGCATATGCAAATAAATCAATGATGGATTTCGATGAATAGAGACTAGATAAGGATTCAACTATTGAACAATGCGACAGATTTTGAGGAAAGTCTTTTTCGCGTCATCCAGAAAATGGCAAGGGAACTTCTCATTATTCAGTTTTTTTTCTCCGGGGTGAAGTGCATGCTAACGAACAGAATACGCAGTTATTGCCAGATAATCGAGACGTTCAATACTCAAGCTGAGGGGATTTCGGATCCCGAACTTGATGAATATTGATATTAGTCCGAAGGAAAAGACTAGTTCTATACCACTGATATTCTTAAAGTCTCTATGTCGAATTATACTGAACAGTTGGCTCCAAATATCATGACCGTAACTAGGAATACTCAAAATGGTTGGAGATATGCTCTGTTTAGAGCTTTATGTGGGCATTAAACACTCTTATTGAAGCCAAAACTGTTTAGAATAACGTCAAAGATTCTCGAATTCCCGTTCTATCGCGATAAATATGTCCACATCGATACTAATTGCACCGCAGCCATTCTTTGCAGCCATACTTTGCAGCCGGACGCAGCACGCCGAATTTTGGTCCGGCTCCACAGGCCACCAGAGTCAATACGGGTAAACTGAATACGCAATCGTGTTGCTCTCACTTCTGAGATGCCATAGGGGCGCTAAAATTTAAATACTTCCGTAGTTTTGAGTGTATTCGTCAGGGCCTAAACTGCTGGGGTAGGCGACCTGCACATAAGAAGGCAACCTGCACCTTTCATTCTTTTAAGTTTCTGTCGTAAAAAAAATTTGACTGGAGAAGCTTTGTCGCCGAATCATGGCAATATCCCTTGACCATTAGTTGATTGCCCGTAGATGTTCGACAAACTAAATATTTCTGTATTTGACCACCGGCACCAGCACCAAGCGATGATGTAGAACATCCGTACACCAGCGATATTAGGCAGTTGAACCGGGGAGATTTCGACAAAAAAGCGTGGGTTTCGGACCATTTTACTCTTGCTCGCTCACGTGCTCTTTCCTATTTTTTAGTGAGAAAGTTTGTGGCTTGTGGCGGCTTTTGTGCAAAAAAGAGGCCTCTATGTGAGGTTTATTGGCTGCGAAATTGGCCTACACTGACTGAGGCCTCTTACTAGATGTGACCAGTATACATGGCCCTAGTGCCATATAACGAATGAGTGCGGGACGAAACTGATTGATTCATTACAACAACCACACACGGTGCACACTACAGAATCTCATCACCAAAAGAGCGTACTGGGGTGAACCCACACGATTGCAACCCGAGCAAATTATCGCCTCGAAAACCACGCATGTACGGTTCCAGTTCGAGGGAGCTGGCTTCGGGCAACAGCGTCGCGTCATATTCAGTGCGAGAATACTGAGCTGGCCCTTTTTTAGGCGCAATCAGCCAGAGACCGATGTGAGTAAGTGATATCGTGAGCTGAACATTAAGGTTTTTCTCAGGAGTGAATGGAAGAAGCAATGTGTAAACCAGGTAGCGCTCCGCCTGATGGCCACAGCGCAGTTGTGAAGTTCAAGGAAGACAATACCAAACTTGGCGTGGCCTTACTTGGCCTATCACAACATTCAGTGATAGTCCATAGAATATCGGTGGGTGGGGTCCTCGACCTCCCAAGGCGGGACACGGCATATGCATTTGGGACCAGAGGTCTGGGGCAAAACTAGTCTGCGTGAAAACTACTGTTGAATAGGCATCTGCCATTCTCAATGTCAGACAAGAGGCTTTGACTGAACTTTTCGAGAACAAGGTGGAGTAAGAAAGACGCAGAAGCCTCCGCTGCATGCATAGGAAGAAGGAAAACTCAATGTTCACTCAAATTTGTACTTATCAATAACAAGTCTCTTATGACGCTTTAGTCGATCGCTGATGAAATTGAATCAGTGATTGATTTAAATGAAAAGAGACAATTTCAGCACTTCACTGGACAGTACCACACATCTCGAGGAACAATGTTCTCCGTCATCTATAAGATGGCAAGAGACTTTTCTGTACTCTAATCTCCTTTCTCAAAGGTGGTGTGCATGGCGACGGATACAAGAAGCAGCTCATTGACAATGGCAATCAAAGGTTGGCAACACTCAAGTCAAGGGGCGCTATTCCCGATCCAGACCTTGGTGAATCTGATCCTCAGGTAGACACAGAAAGTGCGTAAAAAACCTGATATGCTTAAAGTAAATAATCGAATCATATCATAAACTTTATGTTCGTTATCATGGCCGTAGCTAATAAACCTGCATGCTTGATTACCTGTTCTATTCAAAGCCTTACGTGGGCTTAAGGGCTCATAATGATGCCATAAACGTTAGCAGCAATGACGTATTATTAGATATAATCATCACCCACTGCTGTACTATGAAACGCGAAGAATATAATTGTTTCGATTCTTAGTACACCGCAGCCATACTTTGCAGCCGGACGCAGCACGACGAATTTTGGTCCGGCTCCACAGGCCATCGGAGTCAATACGGGCAAACCACATACACAGTCGTGTTGCGCTCACCTTTGAGATGCCATGGGGCGCTAAAACTTAAATACTTCCGTAGTTTTGAGTGTATTCGTCAGGGCCTAAACTGCTGGGGTGGGCGACCTGCACATAAGAAGGCAACCTGCAACCGTTCGTTCCATTGAATTTCTTCTATGCAAAAGCATTGACTGGAGGAGCTCGATTCACCGAGTCAAGCAGTATCCTTTTCCATTAGTATATTGGCCGTAGATCTTCGGCAAACCAAATATTCTGTATTCAACCACCAGCACCAGCACCAAGCGAAGTGGTAACACACCCGTACACCAGCGATATTAGGCAGTTGAACCGGGGAGATTTTCGACAAAAAGGCGAGGATTTCGGACTATTCCAATCATACCCGCTGACGTGTATCTCTGAATAACTTGGGTCAAAAATTCACGGTTTGTGGCGGTGTTTTGTAGATCTAAAGGTGCTCATATGTGAGAGTTATTGACTGCGAAATTAGCCTGGCAGAAGAAGAGTGGGACAACCTCCCCAGGGAAACATTGTACTTTGGTCAAGAGGAAAAAGGAGAAAAGCGACAAACGCACCAGACTTTCTGAAGTATTGGACTAACTGTTTCGGGGTACAGTACCCGGCATTGTGCTCAGACCTCATTGAAGCTTTTCCTGGAATAACGAACTTCATGGCAAACCCACAGATAATCCAGGTCATGGAATCGATATTTGTGGGAATTCCACTAATTTCCGTTGACGGGCCTGAAACAAAGGTCAAAAGAGACGAGTACATTTGTTCATATTCCAAACTTTTAGCTTCAGTTATGATGACCGTATCGGACCCAAACATGGCTTCTGTAATTGTGTTGGAGCCCTTGTCCAAAAGTTGCAGTAAGCTTATATAGAGGAATTTGACGTGTTCGATGTGAAAAGCGAGACCATTATTGAGGACGAGACTGAAGAGAGAAGATGCTAGATTGTGGGGTGAAGGAGAATACTGTGTTGACTATATTAGCCAAGTAAGTGACCTACAGATCATGGTTTCAAGAAATCTGTGACACTTGGGACCCTGTAGAGAAGGAGGGTGTGTATAAGTAAAGATCTATTAATGGACAAGAAGTGCCACAATTGACGGCATCAAAACTTGACATAGTGTTGGAAATCTCTCTTTGAACTGACGTCGAAATATGACGGCTGCTTATATATCTTCGTATGTTTAATTACCTGTCTTCATTGCTATTCGAGATTTTGGGGATTTTAACGCTCAAGGCGACGCCATGAAGATATGTGTATGATCAAGTCGTTCCTTGAACGTACGGGAAGCATCTATTTGATCTAATTGGGGAAACCACGACTATATTGACCTTTAATACTCTGCTGCCATACTTTACAGCGACGCACCAGGCCAAAATCGGGTCTCGCTATGAAAGACCGCCCAGAGTCAATACTCACAAACTAAAAGCAGTCGGGTGTTGCTTCCACTAATGAGATGGCATTGGTGTCCTAAAATAAATATCATCCAAGCTTTGCGTGAATTCTCCAGGGCCTAAACTGCTGGGGTGGGTGATCTGCACGTAACCACACAGCCTGCAACGTTTCTTTCTACTGAATCTCTCACACGAGCTTTGAAAAGATTGCTTCCAATTAAATTATCTGTTTTTCTTCCTGTTTGGCCGTAGATGTTTGGTAAACAAAGATTCTGATGATCATGATCACATTTGCCGGCACCCAGCAGTTGCGGACGGGGTAAAACACCCGTACACCAGCGGTATTGGGCAGTTGAACCGGGGAGAATTCCGACAAAAGGCGTGGGTTTTTGGGCTGTTTTACTCTTTCTCACTCGCTTGTTCTCTTCTGTTTCTTTCGTGAGAAAGTTCGTGGTTTGTGGCGGCTTTTGTGGATATATAGGTGCCCACATGTGAGGTTTATTGGCTGCGAAATTGGCCCAGACTGGCTCACGCCGCTTGCTAGATGTGACTAAAAAACGTGGACTCTAAAGTCAAGTAGCGGATAGTTGTAGCAGAAAAACCGAATGATGCATTGAGAAAACCTAACACTAGTGCACACCATCCAAATGTCATCACCAAAATTGCGTACTGTGGATTCTCTATGGAAAACCGACAGTATTGCAAAAAGCTCGCACCTGGAGCTACAAAAGTTTACTTGTGTATCATCTTTGAACGTCCCAAGGCTGACTTTATTGCATCATGCCACAAGAAACCGTGTTACTCTATTTTAGAGTTATTCTATTCAAGAGATATGCTTCAATTCTCCCGAGGTCACTCAAAAGTAACCAAACATTTAATATCACTACAAAGGGTTTTAGACTCACCACGGCAACTCTGTAGCCTATCTACGATACCCAGCGTTGTCAGCAATTGGTGTTTTTTGGAAAGCATATTTTTCGGTATTTTTGAATAAATTTTGATAATGGAGAAAGCAAACATGAAAGTCCTCGGACAGGGGCGTGGCGTCATTTTCAGAGCGATAAGCATGAGATAGCCATATATTACAGGCGAAATCAGCCGGAGCCGATCTGAGTAAATGATATCTCGGCGTGAGCTAAACAATGGGGTTGGGTCAGGCTAAGCGAAATGCTACGGTTTTCATAGAGAAGACTTCAAAAGAGATCCATGAAGACGGGTAACTTGATGCGGCTTCTTCGAACAGAATCTCACAGCTTGTAAAAGAGCAGCAGGAGGAGCTCGAGGACGAAGAAAACGCTTTGCATAAGGTGAGTGCCACAAAAAGCAGTTTAACCCAAATAAACGATTGAATCAGATCATGACCAAGATAGCGAGGAGTACTCTGATTTTGAGGAGGGGCTTTACGAGCAGGAGGATTTCAAGGTGGTCGACAAAAAAGACCAGATTCTATCCAGCAAGTAAGTCGACAACACCGGGTCGTATAATGTGGCCGATAAGATTCTTGCGAAAATCCAGGAGAAAGCAATGACAGCGCCCTGGATTTCGCTGCCGAAAGTCAGTGCTGCGTACGGGAAAATTGGCTCTTGGCCACCTACAAGCACGAGAAATTCCTGGAATTACTCAACGTTTTGCCACTTTGAAGAACTGGGAAGGTGTCTTATACGTGACAAATCCACTGGGGTGGGGCTCTCATGCCACGTACGAGGCCACCCAACTCTTTTTGTCCAACTTATAAGCAAACCAAGCGCAAAGGTTTATGGAAAACGTCTTGTTGGGGAAGCTCCGGATTTCGATCGAGGACAGCGAGACCCACATCATATACGACCACCTCTACCGCGCCATAAAGAAGTCAGTGTATGAGACAGGCGCTGTGTCAACTGTTTTTTGCTTCCTTTGGTTGATGAATTGTACGAAGCGAGAAGCCACCATCGTGGCGTCTGCCTTGGCCAAGGTCTTTGTCTTGGTGTGGCACTCATCGGTAGCATTGACCCAGTTGCTTTAACGAGACAAGCCGGCGTCCACCGTTCTCATTCGTGTTTTGATCGAAAAAAATACGCGTTGCCTCATCAAACGTTGGACAAGCTCGTCTTCTATTAAATGCGATTCTGAAACGCCGCACAGGCAGAAATGGCGGACATGGATGCGGAGAAGGCGCCTTTTCACGTTGTTTGGCACCAGGCGTTTTTGAAGTTTGCGCTGTGGTACAAAAACAATATAGCTGATGACCAGATGGCTTTTTGATGGACACGGTGAAGCAGCGGTTCCACCTTGCGATTGGTCCAGAACCGCCGCTAACTTCTTTCGGGAGCCCTAGAATGGAGGCCCTAGAATGGAGGTCCTAAAATGGAGGTCCTAGTGAATGAAGCGATCTTGGAAGAATCGCTTTGGTATTGTGTTGGGCAGGCGTGTTAGTAAGTAGTCTTTTGAGTATTTTCCTCGATAACTCTGGTTATAAAAACATTTTTTTCAAAATGTTTTTTTTATGCATAATCATTCCAGCTTAAGCAGTTTTCATGAAAGTATTCCAAGACTTCTTTTGAAGGTGCATCTCCACATTCATAAGATGGAGCGAAAGATCCCCATATCACAACCGATCAAAACCGTGAGATATTTGATGTCTTTTTACATAGAGTCGGGAAAACTTTGTCGTTATCCGAAAAATGCTAGGCTCTTTGTCCAGCCTGTAGCCGTGGAATTTCCGTGATTTTCCACCTTCTCTCCGTGTCCGTCGTGAAGAACGAATGTATCACTCGCGTCTAGCCCTTCATCTGCGTCTCGCTCAATTGAGTCAAAGGGTGCATGTCTCTTTAATCCAAGTCTAAATGTATAATCTTGCGAAATACTCTGATCAATCGTGGTTGGCTTTCTTCTTCTACCTGATGATATTTCTCCAAGGTCTGAACCGGAAAAAACGCCCCTCGACTTTGTATTGCCAGAATTTCAATAGTCTCTGTAGTGATCTTCTTTCTCTGTCCGTTAGCATGCACTGCACCTCGGGGAAATCTGACTCGGACGGCGAGGACATTGCTGGAGTACATAAAAAGTTTCTTGCCATCTCACAGATGACGGGAAACGTAGCTCTTCGAGTTTTGTGGTATTGTGCAACAATAAATTTCTCATCCTGTCTGTGTTCGTCTAGATACATTAGTAATTCTTTTAATTTGCGATTGAATCGCTTTTCATGATAGCATTTGGTAATGATGGGTACCGATCTGAGCCATCATTGGTTTTGGTCTTTTCCTTGCATGAAGTGGGAGCTTTTGTGGTAGTCCGAAAGAGCTCAAATGAAGGTTCTTGATCGGCTTTTGGAAAGTTTTTGATGATACACGGCTCATGAGAAAGTCCAATTTCAAACGAGATCAAGCATTGTCGCGTTCGAAAGTTATTTGGGGGTTCGATACTACCAGACCTGATAATGTAGTATTTGAGTAATCTGACTCACGCTTTTGGAAGATTCCATACAAATAGGGTTATAGTTCCTCGAGCAAAGTAAATATATGTGCCACATGCGGTATTGATAACCTGCTGTATAATCCTCCCTTAGGGTTTTTTGTTGTAAATTCAGGGAGGCCGAAAAAGGTGCAGAATGTCTCAATGTGTTTCCAATATTTCTCGACTATATTCAAGAATTTAACCAAATACGCAGCTGTCTGATATTGAAGTTGCAAATTCACGAGAGTACTCGGGTGAATTAGTCATGACTCTATCACTCTAAATGGCTGTTGTCAAGACGACATTTTCGTTAAAGAACAATGAAAAAAAAGGTCATGTGAGACGCTTGTAAACGAATTTGGGTTATCAAAAACCCATTCTTGACGTATTCTTGGCGACAGAGCGGATGAAGGGAAGAGGAGAAGTGAAAAAAAACGCGAAGGGGAAGTTTGCAACCACGCTGCGAGCGTTGCCCCTTCAATTAAGCATTTTCTAGTGAAACCAATAGGATTGGCTCCTTTGAGAGCGGGGATTTGTTAAATCGCTTCTATAAGCTCTTTTATTTGGCTTCGCTTTGCCGATCACGCGAACATGTGGGATTTTCCTTAACTCGAACCCAAAGATTGGGCTATTTGCAGACATTTGGCTGAGAGGTACTAATGAGACAAAGAAAGCAGGGTCGAGAAGAAGGAAAGTCTTATCGTCATGGGCCTCAGCTTACGGTCCGAGACCACCAATGAGACCTGTCCGCAATGGTAAATTAGGGCGTAAGCCCTCGAACAGATTGAAGGTCCCAAGCTTCGAGCTGCCCGCTTCGCCATGTACAAAAGTGCTTGAGTGCCATTTGAAAAAGAAAATATTAAAGCTACTAGATATTGCGAAAAAAGATTTTTCTCGAGGATACTTCTATGTTTAATTTTGCAAGTGGTCAAAAGTATATTTAAAATACAAAAACATAATATTCGCAAATAATACTACTTGCTAACATGCCTGGTTGTGAGAGGACGACGCTGGGGAACGATGCTGGGGAACGATGCTGAGGGTATAACAGAGAAATACCATGGATGGTTAAGTGGAAGTCTTTTGAGGTGTTGTGTGAAAGATACAGAGGTATAGTCTGGTAGAAGCGTTTAGGAAGTATGATATGGAAGAATATTAGTAGGTTTACATGGGAGAGGCATACCAGAGGCTTTATGGGAATAAGCCTTACATGGGGTACCCGAAGAAGCGTATTATATATATAGGCCGAAAGAATTCTAGAGCTACTTGAATGAATGGAAGCATCTGGGAGGGATATATGAAGCAAGCAGCTTAGAGTACAATATAGAGCGAATTTTCGAAACTGTAATACGGAAGGAGTGACTGAAAGAGAGATTCGACAACACATTAGAGATAAAAATATACTACAATATGGCATCTGGAGGTATGTTGTGGTGTTGGTAACACACTCATTTCCAATGAATTTGACGATTACCGACTATTCAAGAGAAAAATCCGGTTTCATGATACTATGCTTTTTCAAAACCTGTTCGGCTATTACTGTAACAGAAGGACTTTATGCCTAGCAATGAAGCACTCACCAATACATCACTTTGCAATCTATTTACAGACGGAAATACCCACAAAACTCGATCCAAACAAGACAAGATATCGACAAATAAAATTTCAATTACAGTACAGAAGAGAATCTGACGGGATGCTCACTCATTACTCGTTGCTTCTTACGCAAAACTATATACTAACGGGGCCAAACTCCTGACAAATTCAGACCGCGTCTTCGCACAGCATCTACAAACCATCAACAGTTCATGTCTGCATTTGCTGAAGCAAGTTCAACAAGGCCTGGGGGTCGCTTCGCACGTGCGGGTTCTGTTGCACCACCGTCGAAAGATAGCTCATTTGATCTTGCGAAAGCTGGGGCGCTACATTCTGCGGCGCCACGTTCTGGTTCTGCGCGAGCCGCTCAGGGTGGATGTTATTATTGGTATTGCCTCCAAGAGAAGGCGTCGACGCAAACTGCCCTGGTCTTTGGGGTAGGTGAGGGGGCCCCGAAACCAGGCTTTGGGGATTCAGATGCGCCTGGTTCTGCGCCTGAGGTATCGTCCCCCCGAGCTTGGAGAGAATGCTGTCGAGATTGGCCACCGCCACTGCAGGCGGCTGCGAGTCTGGCTGGATTTTTTTGAGGATGCTTTTTCCGACCGGAGCGTAGTCCTTCTTCACGGAGAAGAGCGCGTATAAGCCGTCGGTTATCGGGGCGAAGTTCAAGTACGTGGGCGAGTCCAGCGTGAGTGCAAACAAATACGCATCTTTCACCACCGGAGCACGGCCCGAAAGCACCCCGACTTTGCCCCGGCTCTTGAGGTACTCAAACACCTTGGTGTAGCCGGGATGCTCCTTTTTGAGTCTGATGAGGAACAAGTCACGCAGCTTGGTGATCTGCTCCAAATACGGGTCTGCCTTGCTCCGGTCCAAGCGGCCTTCAATTTGGTACGTTTTTTTCTCCATCAACTCCTTACACACGCGGATGGCCCGGTTGTGGAAACTAGCGGTGGTGTTGTCGCGTGGCTTCTCGTAACCAGTGCACGACACGAACTCCGCCAGAACACCAAAAGTGGCCACGTCGGGAAAAATGATCTCGCCCGCCCAGAACGTGTTCGGCATGGTGGGTGGAATTTTCGGAACTTTCGGAGCTGTCGGGCGCAGCTCGGGCGTGTTTGCGGTTGGCTCTTTTTTCAGGGATTGTGTATCTGGCTTTTTCGCTTTCAAAATGTACGCGAGCTCGTCGTCACTGGCGCCATCCGACTCGTCATCGCCGCCCTCTGCAGAACCAAGAGGTTCGTCATTGTTCCCCTCGGTCTTCGCCGAGTCTCCATTGTGGTACCCCTCCTCGTCGTCATCCGCTAGTTGATACAATGCAGGAACCGGAGCAGAATTGTGTCCGTTTTCAGCAGCAGGCAGCGGGGACTTTTCGTCTCCGAATTTCCTGTGATCGACATTTCGAGCCACGAGACTCAGCGCACCTTCATCGTGGTTTTCGTCCGATTTCGTCTCGACAATTTCTTCGCCTTTATGCGTGCGTCTGATCCGCTGACTCTGGTCGTCGTTGACAGTCAACACCGACCGGCGGATCAGCTCCTGGCGCACTTTCTCCGCGTAATTCTTGAATTCGGGGTCGATGTCCTCGACGGATTTATGCGTGAGGTCCGTAGGGGTCAAGTCGTTCAGGATTAGCCGCGCGAGCACGGCGGGCTTCTTCACCAACGCCATTACGCTCCTACTTTTCTCTATGTATCGTTTGTCGGTGGATCCGGCCCACGCGTACACCGCGGCCTCGAGATCCGCGGCCCACTTGTCGGCATCGGCTGGCGTGTCCGTTTGCGCCTTGACCATCACATTCAACAACGCACTGGTCACGTTGGCTCGCGTTTTGGCGGCCTGTGCCGCTTTTGGGTTCACCGCCACCGGCCGCAGCCGCGGTGGGGCCGCCGGCTTCTCGCTTACACTTATCGGCTTCGCAGGCTCTGTTTTGGCGCCTTTTTCAGCAGCTTTGCCGTGTTTTTCCGCAAATTTGCCCTGTTTTTCCGCGGATTTCGCCACGGTTTCCTCCCCGCCGGCTGCGCCTGTCAGGCCGTCGCAGCGGTTGCACAAATACACCTTCGGAATCAGCCGCTGCGTGCGGTATCCCATGCACTTTGCATGCTGCCATGTCTTGCACCGCTCACACTCAATCATGAGTCCGCCATCGTCGGTTTCCTCGTCATATGTCTCCTCGGTCACGCCGCACCCGTCGCAGCGCACCTTGCCTTCGTTTTCGGCAAAGTCCGAGGCCTCCTCGTCGGCGATTTCCGGTGTATATTCTAGTTTCGCTCGTTTTGCCAGCGGCTCGTCTGCTTGGGGCAGGTAGTAGACGTCGGTGGGGGCACGACCGGTATGTGTGCCCTTGTTGGCGCGAGAAGAGCGCCGGATCTCTTCTTCCATTATTTCTAACTTTCGAAATCTAGCGCTTGGTAGTTGTGCTCGTGTACTTATGCTTACAATGAGACACTACTATTTCGACTGACGATAGAACAGGTACGGATTATCGCCTATGTTTATCGAAGTATTGTTGACAAGGGTTGTACGAGTTGAGGATGTCCCTGTAGAAAGAAGAGTAGTATAGTCAGGGTCTTTGGTGACCTGAGACGTGAGTTACGATCAAATTTTGAGCGGACTGCATACACCCCCGATGCTTGGCACACGCTACTGAATTGATTCCTTCTATTTTCCTACAATTGTAGATGCAGTGGTGATTTCTTGGTCTATTTACTCGCTCGATTTAATATTTCTTGGAGAAGATAATGTGGAGGGGAGGGGTGAAAATCCTCGTACATTTAATGTAAAATAGTGAGAGTGCTTGGTCAGAACAACTTTTCCACGGTCTCCCCCGACCTTATGGAGAAAAATTTGTTTCATTTTAATTTCTAGTGCCCCCAGAACCTTTTTGTTTCTTATTTAATTTTGGAATTTCTCTCACTTTGCTGGTATGTTTCCTCATTTAAACCAGGGGTGAACCTCGATAAGTGAATATCGCGCTAAATGAATAACCTCGATAAGTGAATAGAATTGCGGGTAAATAATTGCGGGAGCTCACCACAGATACTCAGAGCTTATAAATAGATTACGCAAAACAAAGCACTTGAAGGCAGTACATACGTGGCATTCATTTAATTGACGTTTAAGCTAAAATCAATTTTTTTTTTTTTAAAGAAACATCACATTGGAGAGTGCTGTGGTTCGGCTGCTATGCAAGCCTCATCTCAGCAAAACTATATATTGTAAAGAAAAAACCTCCAATGGAGTCTTGAGTTTTGAGAAGGACTTCCTCATGGGAAATCCTCGCCCAAGAACTTGTACATGAAAATTTTGTGATTTTCATTCGTTGGCTAAATTTAATGGAATCCCACACAAAATGCGCACTAAATTATCTTTTCCCAATTTTTAGAGAGCAAATTTCTGGTGTCAGAAACTAAAAATATGAGATTTTATTTACATCGGTATGATCGTCTCGAGATTCTCTATTATACCCACTAGTTTTTCTAATTCAATACACTCTCAGGAATTCACATCATCAAGAAAACCACCAAAATCCTCGATAAGTGAATATCCTCGATAAGTGAATATCATCGATAAGTGCATAAAAGCGCGCGTTTCTAATGTATTCACTTATCGAGGTGTTACTGTAGTAAGTAGTATTCTTAATATTTTTCGCGATAATTTTGCTAATAAAAATATTTTTTATTTTTATTTTTTATTTTTATGCATATTTATTCTAATGGTAGTAATGTTTTTGCAATTATTTTTAGTTTTTTCAAGAAGGTGCATCTCCACACATCCGATCAAAACCGCGAGAATGTCCAAACAAGGCTCGTATATTTGATCTCTTTTTACTCAAATTCCAAAATACCTTCGTCGTCATCCGAAATACAGTTAGGCTCTTCGTCCAGCCTCAGTGATTCTCCACCTCCTCTCCATCTCCGTCGTGAAGAACGAATGTATCACTCGCGTATAGCCCTTCATCTGCGTCTCGCTCAATTGAGTCAAAGGGTGCGTGTCTCTTTCATCCAAGTCTAAATGTATAATCTTGCGAAATACTCTGATCAATCGTGGGTTGGTCTTCTCCTTCTATCCGATGATGAATTTCATTTAGGTCTGGATCCGGAATAACGCCCCTCGACTTGAATATTGCCAACATTTCAATTGTCTCTGGTAGTGATCTTCTTCTTGCGTCTGTTAGCATGCACTTCACCTCGGAGATCAGAGACTCAGACGGCGAGGACATCGCTGGAGTAAAAAAAAGTGTCTTGCCATCTAATAGATGACGGGAAACGTCGCTCTTCGAGATCTGTAGTATTGTGCAACAATCCGAACCTCATTTTGTCTGTTTTCGTCTAGATACAGTGAAAATTCATTTTCATTTGCGATCGAAACGTTCTTCATGAAAACATCTGGTATTGAGGACTCCGATCTGAGCCATCATTGGTTTTGGGATTTGCCTTGCATGAGGTGAGAGCTTCTGCCTCTTGTCGTATTCCATCTTGTACTTGTGAAGAAGCTTAAATAGAGCTATTTAACAGCATCTTGAATGGTACATTGAAAGCCATGTGCCCTGAGAATGTCAAATGTTATACGAGGATCTAGCACTGTCGCGATATAAAGATATTTTTGGGGTTCGAAATTACAAGACCGGACATTGTGATATCAAAGTAATTTGGCACACGCGTTCGGAACCTCCACAGCTAGTGGGGGTTGAGTCTCCTTGATTTGTGGAGTGTTGTAACCCTCAAGTATATCTAATATTTGCGCCACAAACGGTATCGTGAACCCAGCTGTCTGATAGTCACTTCCGTGGAGCATGTCAGACATATCTGAGCGCTAAGAGCGATAGGTAAAACTTGAATAACGAAAAAACTATGTGTTACGGTGAACCTTTTGAATAAAGAATGGGAAAAAGAGAGACACTGGTGTCCCCAATGGGAGACTGGCGACTATATAGGAGAAAGCGTGGTAACAAGGGTAACAATGGGAAGATCCGCAAGCGGGCGAATGCGAGTATGGCGTAATTTCACTAGTGGTTATGTCCTACCTGACACTCAACAAGTGAACTGGCTCGACACTCAGGGGCATAAGTGATAGCGGAACTGCGGTAATTCATCCGTACTTGTGAAATGTAATGCGTATGGGCCGAAACATGTGGAAGGCTGTGAAATCATTCCCTGACATCCAAGGTGGTTGCGTATTTCTTTCCAGAACTTTTTCCATCGTCCCGACCGGCTGGCTTCAGGGAAAATCTGTAGGAGCTTGTTAAGTTTAATTGGGAAAAGTTTCAACTGCTTTGGCATGCTTTACAGCTTGAACATGACCCGTCGAATAGCTGTTAGCTCCTCTTGCGTAATTCCAAACGGGCCCCTACTTTAATGTAATCGCTGTCTCCATGAGCTGTTCTGGTGTTGGTCTTAAAGTTGAATGGTGGCTGGCCAGAGGGCTGAAGTAACGCGTACGTTTCACCACCTTGATCCAGGCTTTTATGTATAATATTTCACTTGACATAAATGTCTATGCAGAGTTTTTGAAAAAGCGCCCTGAGCGGTCAAACAAGAAATCTGCCCAACACAAGCCACCTATATTGCTAGCCTTTTTGTTTGATCCTTGTCGAGAGCTCTTTCCATATGGACAAGAATTTTCATTTTAAGGTATTTTGTGTACCAGTCTGATTGGTCACTTAACACACAAACAAACACGGCAGCCCGATGGCCTTGTGCCTGCACTTTCATCTCCATGACTCCTAAACCTCCTATCTTGGGTCTAGCGTATAACTTGTCTCGTCCCCCACCGCGGAATACTCGACTACTTGCTTCCGTCTTGACAGACGTACCTATGCTTCACCACCTGACACCGAGGCCAGGCTAGACCTAACTACGAAAATATGTTGCAAGTTTGATGTGTCTGATTCAGATGGATTATTGAAAAGGCTTGCAAATGCAACCGAAAGGTGTTCTGGAGCGAAGGTAGCTTTTTTGTGTCAGAAGCGGGATTGGCTGCGATCATGGAGAACAAGAACGCTGAAACAGTCAAAGAGCGCCACTTCGACCACTAATTGTAAAGTATTTTTTGGGGAACCACACCAGATATGCTCGAATAATACGAAGAATCTGCGCACCCTGGCGGGTTGACTATGTGATGGATAATGAGATCTTATCTAACTAAGTTTGCTTAAAACCTTACTCCGAATCTTTTCAGAATCCTTTGGCAAGTCCAAGGCCGTTTGTAGATTTCAATATCATCTAATCTTTCGAAATACAATACTGCAAGAGATGCAAAATTACACTTAAAATGAATGTGCTTCCATATGATGGGCTTTGCCATGTACGCACCCGAATTAAGTGAGAATCGATAGAAATGGACGCAGACTGAAGAAGTCTTTTGGAACAATCCGAATTAAATCAAACAGAGCCATTTATGGTGTTAGATTATCGCCAAATGAGGGACTGAGCAACGGGCGAGGGTGAAAGATTTTGAAAGCTCTTCGCAAGAATCAGAGGACGAAATGTTAAGGAGAACACTTGAGTTATCGATGATAGATCACTGAAGTGGTCAATACGCTACTCAACTCATCAAGTTGTTTCTCCACATTCATGGTTATGCATAATCAAGAGTCGGAACAGCACAGATGCAGATCGGTGAAACCTCAGAAACTTGTCCTGGTTCATCAAAGTCGTGAAATTAGCAGTGTTGAGGAATTCGTAAATCGTCGTAATCGTCGTAATGTAAATGGCTATATACGATGATTTTGGAAATTTAACACGATTACGATTGCCCGTCACCTCGTAATTACGAATTCGGAAATTCCACAGGAGTTTTGACAGTCGAAGACAATACAGCACAGATGGTGGTGTCAGCACCATCTGAACTGTAATTCTCAGTAAAAAATGATATTGCCAGAAAATAGAGATACCAGAATGATTCTGCGTAGTATTCGTTTTGAAACCAAATTTTTATACCGAAACCGTCCGCCCATTGTGGGAGCTGGAAGAATTGAGAGAAAATGCTCTCGATACCCTCTTGAATCGCCAAATGAAGCGAGCGTCGGAGTCTACTAGGGTGTTGACAAGCTGATAAAGCATCAACAACGGGTAGAATAAAGAGGAGAAAAGTTGGATTTCCTCATTGCTCAGCACTCCATCCCGATGTGTTGCAGGTTGCTTCACTATAGTTCCGTCGTGTTCGGTCACGTTTCAGGGACATCCTGTCACACAATCTGATTATCTAAAAAGATAAGCCCTGCTTGTGCACTCTCTGTATTGTGATATCGCACTCAACAAACGTCTCAGGCTGCTAGCTCTGAGTATATATCCCTCCTGTGACCCAATTTGTGAAGACAACTCTTTCGGCAGATCGACAATCTCGTTGCAGGGATCGATAGAGTCCGTTTTGAGATCGCCCCCTCGATTCTCTTTAAGTAATGAAACCCGCATCTGCAAATGATCGAAAATTTCTGAGTTTATGGAATGCCCATTGAAGCCGTCCTTTGGAGGTACCGAGTCACGTATCAGCATTTCAGGTGTTTAAAAAACCGGAGTTGAGAGACACCAAGTCAGGATCTGAATGAAAAAGCCGATATCATCCCTCCGGTGGTTCCGGCTCATAGAAGTTCTTCATTGTGAATCGATAGCATGTGTCGTCGCAGAAACCTGCTCTGCCTAACTGAAGTCTATACGATTTCACTGAGTTGCAGACACATCGATAGCCTTTGCAAACCACCGGGTCATAACCTTGGGAGGAGAGAAGTCGAGCTGTGTCAATCCTGTGTTCTTCATAAAGAGCATTCGACTCTATAGTTATAAAAACGAACCGTCCTCCCACATCGAGGGGTAGTGCCAGTACCAGTCTGGAGCACCACCGAGTAATCCCCATGGCTGCAAGAGCAAAAACTTCGACTGCTCAAAGTCCCGTGACCAATGCCATGAAGTCCCTGTCATCTCCTAAAACCTCTTCCACATCCGCCAACACAGTCTCGTTGAATAGTCCCGATTTCGTTGGGCGGTACCCCTCCGATACAGCATCAGCCATCGAGGCACGACGCATTCTCAGTTTGGAAGGAAGATTGAGATCTTTCGAGAGGCTGGCAGACCCTGTACCCTCGACCGGCAGCTGAAGACTTTTCAGAGCCAACTTCGCCTTGACCTGAAAGTTTGAGTGTCTTCTCTTGCGGTTGAAGTTTGTGTTTTTCGAAACATTGTAGTGTGTCATGGGCTCCGCGACGATCATCGGATGCGTGATGTGTGCCTTGTTACGAAACGCTCCGAGTGGCACATGCTTCTTGTTGTTGTTGAAATCCCGCCAGATGCGAACGTCATTCTCATCGTCATTATCCAACTCGCTCACGTTGAGTAGCTCCTCGAGCTCGATTGCCACATCCTCAGTAGTGTTCTTGAGAGCAATCCCTCTCCAGTTCTTCGTCCGTGGGTTTTTGGCGCTTGCATTGTGGTTCAACGTGCGCGTTGAGAGGCCGTCGATGATGCCAAATGGCTTGCTTTCAATAGCTGCCCAAGTGCCCAAGACCGGTGGCCTATAATCTGCCGTTTTCGATGATAAAACCTCTTTGGCCAGCTTGGAGCCAAGCCCTCCAGCGACCGAGGAAGAGGGCAAGGAAAGATCCACGTCCGTGGATTCGCCGCTGTCGTAGGCTTGTTCCTGATCAGAGTTGACCGGCTCCAAGCTCGATTCACGTTCCATCTGTTTCTTGCGGTCCTCGAGGTTCTGCCTGAAAACTTCCTCAAGAATCAACTGCTCGTTGGTGTCGTACTGATCGAGGTCAACCTCGCTCTGAGATTCGGCGTCCGAACTGAAAAAGTAATTCCACAAGTAAGAGTCGTCATCATCCTCGCTGTCCAAAGGTCCCCTTTTCTTTTTAGGGAAATGGGCCTTCTTCTGTTTTGGCTTCGTAGGCTTGGGCTTGTGCGAGGTGATTTCTTTGATTCCGTCAGCTTCCGAGTTGACGTCGTCGAAGAACGGCAGTTCAAAGTCCATAAAGTCGACGTAGTCATCTCCATCGTCCTCATCAAAGTCATACTCGTCAGCCTCATCATCCTCATCACTACCATGGCCGGGGTTGCCGTCACTAGAACTGGCGTACTGAAGAGGTAGGGAGGCCTGCGACCCAAACCCGTCCATCTCATGAAACGAGTTTAATGTCCGGGTGGTCTCCAACTGATCCGTGTCGTCTTGGTCAAACCCATTGGTCTCGAATTCGTTGACCAAAAATTTTTCCTCTTCCTTCAAGAACGAATCCTCATTTTCGTCATCGTTCATTGAGCTCAATGATCCTTGTCTCGCTTTGGGTATACTGGTCTTTGATTCAGTGATGAACTCATCGAAATCATTTTCAGCTTGCAAAGTCGCCAATAAGTCGTTATCGTCGAAAGCGTACTCGTCTTCGGAATTGAGCTCATCTTCATGAATCTTGGGGACATCTATGAGTGGTTGGTCGAAGTGGAAGTCGAAAGACTTCTGATCTTGGCCATTCAATAATTCTTCCCCAAGATCTTCCTCCTCTTCCTTCTTTATGGGAGCGGTGAAAATGGCATCGTCTTCGACGGCGGTTTCGGCCTGAGGGCCATCGAACTCAAACTTGAAATTGATGTCTTCTGGAATAGGAAGCTCTGACCTGCGGCGAAACACAGAACTTTTTCGCCTTTTTTTCTCCAGCTTGTCAGAAGTCGAATCTTGCTTGCGTGACTTCTTCTCTGGACTTTGACCCGCGAAAACCTTGTTTCTTCTCCGCTCGACTTGTAAACGAACAAAGTCGACCTCGGAATCGTCAGATGAAGACGAGCCGGCCTCGTCCTCTTGGGAATCATCCTCATTCAGGTCCTCCGAGTTTGATACTGCATAGCTTGCATTACCGCCTACCATGGAATAGATCGCCTCGAGCCCTACTTTGTCATCATCATCATTGATATTCTCGTAACCCTCGAGCGGAAAGAAAGGATCAATTTGGCCCTGCGACTGACCGTCGTCTTCGTCTTCGTCATCATCATTATCATCATCGTCGTCGTCGTCGTCATCATTATCATCGTCAGAATCGCTATCCGACGACGAGGCAGCATCGTAGTATATCGCTTTGCCCGAGACAGCCTTCCTCGAAAATTTGTTAGACTTGATAGGCCGATTATGCTTGCTCCCTTTCTCCAGATTCTGCGGTTTCTTCTTCTTGCGTTGCACACCTGATGAGTCAAAGATCACAGACCCTTTCCGGCTTGCGGCCTCCTCCTGTTCTTCAGACATGGCTGTCAAAGAAGAGTCCGAATCGGAACCTGCTTTTTCCTGTTTGTGGTGATCTCTACCAGAGAGACCATCGGACGATTCGGACGATGTTGACTCAGCGATACTTAACCGCCGATTAGGTGCTTGCTTTTTGAACGAGTAAGCATTGAGTGATTTCCCCCCGGCCTTGGCCGTTGGATAGAATCTTGGATTCAGCTTTTGAGATGCACTAGATTTAGGGCCTAGAGAGGTCCCCTTTCTAGCTGTTTTCGCCATTACTATAAATATAATGACTCGGGTAATTTACGCAGGTTTGTGGCCGAATGTGCCATATCTTTATCTGAAGGCAATAGAAGAATCAACTTGTGTGAATTTTGCTTGCACTTGAAGTTGTCTGATAACCGGGATCAGATGGGGTGATGCCTAGTGTGTGTGAGTGCCCAGCAGTATACAGTAGTCTGGATAGCTTATTGATTCAAAGTGTTGTTTTCTCGTAGAAAAAAACGCAGTAGTTGATTCGTTGTTTTCCTGGAAGAAAATATGGTATTCTTGTGTTGATGTTGTTCCGTACGCTGGAGATACTGTGGAGCGATGAGGTAAAACCGAGCATAATGCAAATGGCGCGTAGATGCAGGACATTGGGTCAGAATCCCAATTCGGCATCAACATCTCACGACTTTAAGCGTGCTCCGCGCACACTCGTATGGCCAAGTGAGCCACACAAATTAAGGGGTAAGCGGGGCATCCGTCACTTATCAGAATTCAACAAGCTTTTTTTGAATTTGCTGTTGAAATTAACAGTATAAAAATATTGATGTCATTTGATAAAACAGCTCAATTCGGTGTCAAATTTGTGTAAAGTGGTGTGTCACCTTACGGAGTTCCGCGCCCGTATCCGCGCTCGAAAGTACACCCAATTTGCTCGACTTTCGCTCTCACTACGAGCATACGCTATGCTCTCTTTATGAGCCAGAATATATTCATAAATCTGGAGAAGCTTTTCGATATTCAGTCAGAATTTGTGAAAGTGATTTAAAATTAGAAGGACTCGTTCAGCACCAAAAGTTTTAGCTTTTTTTGAAGTATTGGCCATGATTTTTGTCACAAAAGGGTATAATCCTGAGCAGAGAATTTTTGGACTATTGGTTGAGAAAAGCAACTTGGTGTTTCATTCTGTATGCTTGAATTACAGCCACCTCATATTATACTTAGTTTCATTTCAAGCTTATTATTGACTTAATGGAAAAAAAGTGAAGTAAGCTAGTTTTAATGGCTGTAAAAAGCGACGGCGGCTAATCTGATAAGGGGCCAAAAGAAGGATGTACGGGTCTTTGACTATCAAATATATGGACCGGTGTTGCGCGCCTTCGTTATGTGCCGTAAATCTTCTTGCAGATTACGCTACTACGGTGATGGTTTACGCATTGAACCTCTGGTTACGGTGCCGCTGCTACCGTAATCGTAATTTTATCGCAAATCAGTTTTACGGGTTTTATACGGATTTCCTTACAAAGGTTCTCATAAACAGTGCGGGACATTTAAGAGTGCTACCCCATTTACGAGAACAATTGTGGTGTCTTGACTAGATTCTATATCTCCACCGCTCTTCACTCACAGTACATACCACGCATTTTCACACCAGGAAATCACTCGCGCGTGCCTTGGTGAAGTGCTTCAAATCTCGAAGATCTGTTCAAATTTACGAAAAAATTATCAAACACTGATACCCACAATGAGGTGAATTGGAATATGGCTCAAAGTGACAATTTGTCAGGCATGGTGAACGCTGGAGACACAGACTTCCCTTATCTCAGTGACGATGACAGATACGCGGACGAAGAAGACATAGTCACGGCCTAATTTTGAACAAACTGAAATCTTAGATTTCGCCATTTATTTTCCCAGCCAAAAAAAGAATATTCGATACTTCATCAGCTTCCAAAAGAAGCTACTGATATTCCAGCTCCGTGCGCGTCGTCAGACTCTTTTTTTCAAGACTCGGCGATATAATCACAAAATAGAGAAATAAGCTGACCTCAACCACATTTAAAATGCTGGCAGTGTTTAAAGACAAAGCGAAGAGAATTACGCTCGATAAGTCAATCTTGTGTGGAATTTGCTGATGAGAAGGCCGGACATGAAGCGGAGATGCGCGGCCACATCGCGAGCGTGATCAAAGACAACAATGATGACAAGATGGAAGTTAGACTGGTGAATCTGTCGAAACCAATTGAGTTCAGGCATTCTTTATGATCGGAAGGTTTCTCTGTTTTCGAGCAGCTCCATTTGGCACGAAAAATTTCATCTCTTCACGCATCACTCAGAAAAAAATGCGCTGCACCAAGATCTACACTAAAGCATGGTGAAACACATTGTCGAGATTACGGTCCCATTACGATTTACGATTATTGGGGTGGTTACGGTGGCTCCAAAACCTAAACCGTAATTTTGCCATAATATGGCCGCAGCATTGATACGAACTCAGACAGAACGGCGGAACTGGATACGCGAACGCGACAAATGCAAAAGAGAAAACGAGTGAGATCGCAAAAGAAATTGAACCTCAAAAAAAAAGAAAAAAGAAATGCGACGCGACCAACCGCGCATACACATCTGAGTTCAATATTCAGATCTCTTCATTCTTTCTGAACGTTACCACATCATGTTGAACACCAAAAACATTCGTGTTGTTCTTGGTGCTGTTTTCATTTTCACTGTTGTGAGCTACTTTCTCTTTCATGCTGGCTCATTTCCGGACACCTCGCTGAGAGTGCAAATCCCGGTCAAGAGTGAAAATGCGATAAAGGCGGGCGGCCAACAAGGCTCCGCAGGCAAGAATAATGTTCCCTATGAGCCATCGCTGGCCAACACTGCCGTTCCCGAGCACGATAAAGTAGACGAGAAGGCAGACGGACAACCGCTGGAGAAAGAAGATCAAGCCCTGCTGAACGAGGTTCCAAAGAACGCAGATAAACCAGTCAAGCCGGTGAAACCCGTATCCAATATTGCCAGCAAGCCGCTTTTGACCGAGGACTCGAAATCAGGCGCCCTGGGTATTGGCGGGGCCAAGTGCGAGAAGACTGAATACGTGATCATGATCGATGCTGGATCGACAGGCTCGCGTATCCACGTGTACTCTTTCGACACCTGTGTTTCGCCCCCTGCCTTGTTGAACGAGGAGTTCAAGATGTTGAATCCCGGATTGTCCTCTTTCGACACGGACACCAAGGGCGCTGCGGCGTCGTTGGATCCATTGTTGCAGGTGGCCCTCGACAAGGTCCCCAAAGACAAGCAGAGCTGTACGCCTGTTGCGGTGAAAGCCACGGCCGGGTTGAGATTGTTGGGCGCCGAAAAGTCCGACGCCATTCTCAAAGAAGTCCGCGATCATTTGGAGAAGGACTTTCCGTTTGCTGTTGTGGACGGGGAAGGAATTTCCATCATGGACGGAAAAGACGAAGGTGTTTACGCCTGGATTACCGCCAACTACCTTTTGGGCAACATTGGGTCAAAAGAAAAGGTGCCTACAGCCGCTGTTTTTGACTTGGGTGGTGGATCCACTCAGATTGTGTTCGAGCCCGAGATGGGCGACAACGAGAAAATGGCCGAGGGCGAGCACAAATACGAATTTTCCTTTGGCGACCGCGATTTCACTTTATACCAGTTCAGTCACTTGGGCTACGGGTTGATGCAAGGCCGGAACAAGGTCAACACTTTGGTTTTGAACAGTGCGCTTAAGAATGGCGTTTCGGCGACTGCATTCGAGTCGAAATCAGCGGCGAAGGGTGTGAAGGCCGAGGTGACTATCAACAACCCATGTCTCCCACCGGGCGTCGTTGCCAATGACGTGACCGTCGAGGTTTCCAAATCCGAGATCTATGTGGTGAACTTCAAAGGCCCAAGCGAAGCGTCCGGTGCCCAATGTAGACACCTTGCCGAGAAGGTGTTGAACATGGATGCTGAGTGCACAAGCAAGCCATGCTCGTTCAACGGCGTTTACCAGCCTTCGTTGGTCAAGGCGTTCCACAAAAACTCCGACATGTGGGTATTCTCGTACTTCTACGACAGAACGAACCCGCTTGGGTTCCCCAACTCCTTTACCGTGGAGGAATTGAGAGACTTGACCAAGACTGTGTGCGCGGGCGAGACCTTGTGGAAGGATGTGTTGTTGGGAGACGGCGTGAAGGCATTGAAGGAGGAGCCGCACTGGTGCCTTGACTTGTCGTTCATCACCGCCATGCTTCACACGGGCTATAACATTCCTTTACAAAGAGAGTTGAGGACTGCCAAGAAGATCGCGAACAACGAGTTGGGGTGGTGTCTCGGCGCCTCCTTGCCATTGTTGAGCCAGAAGGAAGGTGGATGGAAGTGCAGAATCAAGGAAACCGCATAGAGTCGAGTGACGCTGCGATCCTACCTTTTCTACACTTTTACAAACATTTCTACATTTTCTACACTCTACGATAGAATTTAGACCGAGGGCCAAAATCTCCAAGAGTACAGTGGATGCGGGATCTTGTTTTTCCGCATGGTACCGGGCTGCCTGCACGGGCCTATTGATCGCGGCCGGGGTGCCAAGTCAAAATGGCCACCGGGAGCTCGGGATCCTGATACAAGGCACGCATAAATAAATATTGATAAGGGGCGTGGCCACGGATTTTTTATTATACCTTGTGATTGTGCCCCGTTTCGTGTGCCGGGAATTGCTCGTGGGGCTGTCGGCGCAGGTCACGTGACAGGCCCACGCAGCACCCGGCTTCATCTCGTAATCTTAATTTCTACTCTTTAACCTGTCAACACACGGAATACTGTGATAGAGATTCCGGAAGGTTTGATTTCGTGAAGCTTTAAAAGAGGTTTATAATTCCACCCCCAAATTTCTGCTTAAGACCAAAATCAGAGGACTGCGGTCATATAATCAACGATTGCTACTCCGAGAATCAGAATCCTGGTATCACAAACGTATATCAGAAAGCCACTGAGGACGAAAAGGAGTTTCTAGCAGAAACAAGGTCAGCCTGAAAGCATCATTGCCCCTAAGCTATATATCAATTTGTGTGCACAAACCCAGATTTACCAGATCGCAAGATTGGTGGCTCAGATTTACCCCTTTCTTGGCCGCCGACATTGCCCACACCATGAGCGATATACCCAGACCAGCGTCTAGCCTGAGATTCCCCAATCTCGCGAGAACGCCGCCGCCGCTGTATCAAAGCTCAAGCACTTTCGTAGGCCGCAAGCCGTCGGTGAGCAAAAACAAGGAAAACACGCCAAAAGCAAGCAAAATGTTGCAGAAACTACACAAGGACGAGCTCAAGCTGGTGCGGTCACACACGGACTTGGCGCAAACAGCGAATGGCGTGCGAATGCTCACAAAAAACCTCGCGAAAGCCACGATTCAGCTCCATGTCCGGGCGATCATGATCGTGACAAAGGCACGTGACAACCTGCTCACGTACTTGACCCGCGAGGTGGTCGAGTGGCTTTTTTCGAGGTCGGAAGATATTACCGTATATGTAGATCACAAGCTTAGAAACCTGCCTCGCTTTGACGCGGGCGGAATCGTGCTGACGTACCCGAGTGCAGCCAGCTTGTTGAAGTTCTGGACAAAACGCATGGTTGTGCAGAACCCAGAGCAGTTCGATCTCTGTATTTCTCTAGGCGGCGACGGCACGGTGCTCCATGTTCTGAGCATGTTCCAGACCATCGTTCCCCCTGTCATATCGTTTGCACTTGGCTCTCTAGGGTTCCTTACAAACTTCCGTTTTGAGCATTTCCGCAAACGAATCAACACCATGCTAGAGCTGGGGGTCAGGGCGTATATGCGGATGCGGTTTACGTGCAGGGTATATGATAGCGACAACAAGTTGGTGCTTGAACAGCAGGTGTTGAACGAGTTGGTCGTGGATAGAGGACCCAGTCCATATGTGACCAATCTTGAGTTATACGGCGACGGACTGTTGCTTACTGTGGCACAGGCCGATGGATTGATTATAGCCACGCCCACGGGATCAACGGCGTACTCACTTTCTGCTGGCGGCTCGTTGGTCCACCCCGGAGTGAGTGCTATAAGTGTCACGCCGATATGTCCACACACGCTTTCGTTTCGGCCCATTCTTTTGCCCGATGGCATGCTTTTGAAGGTGAAAGTACCTTCAGGTAGCAGGGCCACCGCGTGGGCGTCTTTTGACGGAAAAGCGCGGACCGAGTTGAAGAAGGGCTTCTATGTGACGGTGCAGGCAAGTCCGTTCCCATTTCCCACGGTGCGGTCGCTGAAAACGGAGTACTTTGACTCTGTCAGCCGAAACTTGAACTGGAACGCACGAGAAGCCCAAAAACCGTTCGCCCTGTACTTGTCGGGGACTACGAAACTGGCGTTTGAGCAGAAACACAACGCCACCGATATAGCGGGCACGTTGGCGGAATTGGCCGAGACAGAGGACGGGTTCGATATCGATTACAGCGACAGCGACTTGGAGAGCGCCGAGACCTACGAAAGCAGTGGTAGTGGCGGCAACGAAGAGAACGAGAGCTACTCCAAGGAACAGTTACCTGCGGGTGATCTCGACGAGGACTCCAACTTCGACCGCACGGTGTCATACTTCACAAACCGGGCACAGGGAGGCGGCAGTCCGGCGGGCAGTTTCGTCGACAACCGCACGTGCTACGCACACCCTAATGCTACGGTGCTGTTGCATGGGGATTCAGCAGGTACTCCCGAAACCACCGAGAGTGAAATGGATCGGCTTGAGTTTGAATGAGGATGCGTTGAGGGAGAGGGTGGTTTTAACTGAAGGTGCCGAGATGAAATCGGTTGATGGATATGGGGCGGAAGGTTGCGCGCTACATTGAGATGAGATGAAATCTGGGGTATGAAATGGGTTGCCTTCTTGGAGGTGATATCATCCAAATGAGATTCTCAAAGTAGTTTGAAGAATATCGGCTGTTTGTGCTGCTCTGCTTTCCTGTCTGGTCCCAGCCGAGCGATCTGGACGTGAAAGGTTGAGATGCATGATCCTAGAGCCCGTCAATTCTCCAGGCTTTATTGAATTTGGATGATTTCTGTGAGACCCAGGAAAGTCACCGTATTCTCAATTTATTGAGCATCTGGGTTTGCTTGATCACGGCCGATCGCTAGTCGGAATGTACTTTGCTTGGACCATCTGCAAACCCAAGCCATGTCTGGTTCCATCGCTTAGACACCTTTTATTCCGGGATCAAGTTTGTCCAAGAGAAATGAGTTCATGAATTTCGAGGGAAGGAAATTTTTCATAGAATTATTGCTGAACAATCCTTGGCAAACTCTATTGCTCCACGATATTAAATTTGGTTCGCGTCACCGTTTACTCAATCCGTCAGGGGTGTTATTGAGTTCATGCTCGATGTCACTATAATGACCAATATTCAATATGGCTTGGAGCATAAACTCATGTTTTGAAAGCCATTAATCACTCAGTTGTCTTCTGGCTTAAAGTGAATACTGAATTTCCACAGACTGTGGTACTCACGTAAATCGCCTCACAAGATTAACGTGCGCAAAAATAAGAAAAAGAGGTTTCAAAAGTCCACGAGCTCATTGGCAAACCAATTTGTTTTTCTGCTTCAAACTGCGTCCTCAAATAGGTGATCACCCTTGGTTTACTCTACATTACTGTACGCAACTATGTACCGAGCCACCCACGCACCTGTCCTTTTAAACCTGACACGCTTCTGTTTTTTAAGAACAAGTGTTAGTGTTCATTTTCATGCCTCTAACTCTCAAATGAGTACCAGCTGATTTAGGAGAATTTTATCAACTGAAAAAAAAAATGGACTCAAATTTTCGGTCCGTGCTATAGCAGAGTATTTTAGGTGGGAGCACGCTGCGGGCTCGTTTGATCGGACGACAAAGCAAGCAGGATGCGTCTAAAACTAAACAGTTAATGACGCCATTGAAGGAGGATTGATTGGAGAAATAGGAACCTTACCTTTACTATGTGGGTGTGTTCCTCAGCAATTGCTTGTTTGAAGAACGGCAAATCACATCCTCGCAGCTCGCCGAACGAGGCCACCACCGATAATCCGGAAGACCCCTAAGATGACGAGTTAGCTCTTTACGCCCCGTGACTATATTCGTGCCTTTTGTGAGATACCAGAAAAATATCTGGATTGGTCGGATCGGGTTTAAATCACAATCACTGGATTCTGAATTGACGAGCACGATGGTTACTGTGTGGACGAGACTAGTTTTGCCACGGAATGTTTTTCAGCCACTTGAGCTATAACTGGAATTGATAATCGTGAAGACCCAGTGATCATTCATCCCGTAAAACGTGACTGGGTTACTACAATTGATTGTGTGAGTGCATATCCTGCGGAATATTACATTTGAGATCTGCAAGCGTCTCTTGCGTCAGAAGTGACGAGGGGACGCGTAGCCACGATGTTTCAACAATAAAAAAGAGCAAGGTGGAAAAGACAACTCATCTCGGAAAGAGGTCCCTCGGCCGAGGAGGTCAAGGACAATACTCCCATTGTCCAGAAGCCGAGCGTACAGGACAATGATGACTCCCGAAGCGAAATCGCCACCTGTGATCATGTGGAAATGGGGCCTTTGAGGAATAGAATAAGGACATGTCCTGAAAATCCTCACTAACCCCTTAATTCATAAACCATATAAGTTTTCTAAAGAGTCGAACTTCAAATCAGACGAACTACACGCGTCGCATCAGGTGGCTTGGTGCGTGGGTGGGGCGGTACGTGGTTGTGCAGAGTAAGTCTTACGCGCGAATTTTAAACGACTAGCACCACTGTTAATTTTGGAGGCTTACGGCAGCTATCGCCAGAAGAACAATCAAATACAGTATAACCTCGATAAGTGGATACATCAAAAACGCGCACTTTTATCCACTTAGCGAAGATATCAAGAAATCGAGGAAATGTGTGGTTTTATGAGAGATCGGGCGTGAGCCCTGTCTCCTAATCACGTGAGTCCGCGCGTGCTCTAATACGCGCTACAGATAAACCATTGGGTTCGTCCAATGGAGAAAGAGGAACTATATCTTTATCTTGAGGACTCGCTACGTGCACACCCATACATCCTAGTATCGGTATATAGATAGTAGTTATCAATCAGGTTACTCTAGTGCAATAAGTCAGGTTACCCCTTACTTATCGAGTCCCTTGTTAGGCACGTTGTCTGACAGGTTTTCTTTATGAAGTGAATTTCTGGCGGTGCGTAGATTAGTAAAAGTAGTGGATATAATGGATGAATTCGAGACAACCATACCCATGTGTAAAAATTTATATACAAAGTTTCTTTCACCAAAAATTTGCTCTCTAAAAATTAGAAAGAATAAATCAAGTGCGCATTATATTTTGTAAATTCATTTTCAGCCAATTAGTACAAGTTACAAAATTTCTATATACAAAAAAAAAGTGGTTTTGGCTAAAGCTTCAATCAAACAAATGCCAAGTATGTACTGTCTTTAAGTGCTTATTTTGCCTAATAATTTCTTCATAGCTCTGAGAATCTGTGGTGAGCTCCTGTAATTATTTACGCATAATTTTGTCCACTTATCGAGATGTTATATAGCGCGATATCCACTTAGCGAGGTTTTACTGTATAAATAGAAGAGAATCAAGAAAAAGAGAATCAAAATTGACAGAACAAACTACCTTCCGCCGACACTTGCGAAATAACATTCCGTTCAGCCCGAATATTCCTGCAGCAGAGTACTCCAAAAGGACGCATCAAATAACCACTCAATAGAGGGCACACATTTGCGTGTCAATGCACCACACTTTCAGCACACAACAAGCAACTTCAGAATAATCTTCCACATCCGCGCTTCCCTCAATCCGGGTTTGTGACTCTTTCGAAACCTAAACTTTCCTATTTTGTCGCTGACAATACACCCACAGTGTACACCTCTCAACAATCATCCCAAAGCAGGTGCGAGCCTTTCAGCCTCACGCCCACAAACAGTGACGGCGAAAAAGCAACGCGCCAAGAGCCGAATCGTGCCGCAAAGCTGCAAACAATGCCTTCTTGACGTGCGCACGCTCTACCTGCAGTCCTTCTTCTCATTTTACTCATTTTTCCCTCACTTTTCTTTCTCACTTTTCTCTTTGGCTGCATTTTTCGATGCCCGCGGCTACCTGCAGGACGCGCGCAAACGCGCAGAGGTGAAAAAAACCACGAAAAAAACCACGAAAAAGCAAAAAAAATTGGGGGTAGAAGTGGGAGCGCAGCGCGCGAAAGAAAAAAACCTTACTACATCTTCTTCCATTAACGTCTACTTTATAGTACACACCCAGTATCTACAGATCTAATTTGGAGAGAATAATCATGACGGACTTATCGCAACAGATGAACAACCTTTCGGTCAACGGCGGCGGCGACGGCAACGGCGGCTCGCAGAAATCGCA